>JAAAKE020148570.1:0-12883 GCA_010014785.2 Anisolabis maritima | reverse complement strand
TATATTTTATCTCGAATACGACTCTAACAAATTTGTCGAAACGTTTCTGATACTAGAAAGCAATTTAATTTCTCTTAGCCCTTCTTTTTAGTAAAAATAAAGGCTTTGCCTTTAAGATAATTCTTTATTGCTAATGAAAATATTAATAAATAAAAAAAAATCAGAATTTTATTGAAAAAAATCATAAACGTATTTAAAAGTATGTTTTTAAACCCAAATAGGAATTATTTCATTTCATTTGAAATTTTTTTTATAAGAAAAAATCATGAAAAGACCAATAATAAGATCTGTAAATAAATTAGCTGATTGTTCGTCAATCAAATAAAGGATAATCTACTTAAGTAAATATTTACATTTGCCTAGCATGTGTTTTCACACGTTGTCCTTTATTATCATTCTATTATTTTGAATATATGACTAGAATTATCATCTCCTCCCTATGTTATCAAATATCAATAGAAGGGAAGGTTTATTAATCGTCAAAAATCAGAATCCCAAAAATTCAGCCTTAAAACATATGCATTTGTGTATTAATATTAGTCTTAGCTTATATAACCTTGATCGAAATATACGTGGAATTATTATTGTCCAAATAAATGGATGGATGAAACTTGATTGTATAAGATTAGAAGTCGATCAATTCAAGAAGGGATAGAAGGGAGTAACTTCTTGCCTAGTTTATATATTAATAATACTTACATATACAATAATTAAAAGAGTTTAAAAGTGAAAATGAAAATAGGTGGGTCTCATTTAAATTTCTTCTAAAATTCATCTAGCCCATTTAATCATATTTTATATATGAAGTAAAACAAGTTTAAAAAAGATTGTAGGTTAATTTATGATTGTTTTTTTTTTTAAAAAAACTTTTTTAGAAATAGAAGCTTAGTAATGAAAAATCGAATCCTCTCCAAATTTCATCCCCTCTTAAGGAGAAAAAAATGGACATCATTTTGTCTTTTTTTTCCCTCGACATCGATAGCGATTCTGATCAATTTTTGTCTAAATTTAGGCCAGTTAAAGAGATAGGCTTAAAATAGTTTCAACACATTTTATAAACACTTTCATTTTTGATATATTAATCAAATATCTGTCTTTTTATTTAAATTTTTAAAAGAAATTTATTATTGAATAAAAAATTCACTATCTTATAAAAATTACATATTTTCAGCGGAATTAACTATTCCATGACTGTTAAGAGTTTACCTGGAACCTAAAAATTTCAGCAATTTTTAATAAAAAATATCAGGAGCTTTGGGGACGCCAGACCAATTTATTATTATATATATTAATAATAAGTTTAATTCTTTCTTGAAAATTAAATAAATGTAGGTAAAATGACTATAGTTTTCTGATTTATTGGTAAATAAAATTTTTTATATTAAAAAATCCATATATTTAAAAAAACAAGTTAGGAAGAGAATCAATCACGTTTATTTTGTTAAAAAACTAACTCTATCTTCTCCTTGTCTTTTTAGGGAAAGATAAATGTGGCTAATATCCCTCATGACATAAGATTCTCATTCGCAATACTCCTTAAAGCCAATTCTAAAAGGTAGACAATCTAATTGAATGTTCAATCTCTGACCTGATAATCTACAACTAATGAGAAACTTTTATGTTTAATTCACTTGTTTCTAATCTTAATTATTTACGAATAATAAATTAAACATTTCATTTTGATTACTTTTTGTTTTACGCCTTTTTTTTCAAAAAGAAATCAGTTTCCCTTTTACTACTCTTTAATAAGTTGAGCTCTTTCAAAGCAGATGGTCTAGAAGTTGTGTATAAGTCATTAGGGTCCGAGTTGAACAATAGTCAACTTGGGAAGTTTGCAAGATTTGGTTGGGGAACCTTAAAATGAATCCCTTTCTTGGCTAGTTAAAATTAATAGAATCAGTGTCAAGTATTTAATTCGAGTAAGAAAAGTAATCATGAATTTGTGTTATAAAAAAGAAAAATTATCATACGTTTTTTTTAATTTTATTTGATAGAAGCATAAAATTTTTAATGAAAACATTTATTTTGTTACCTAAAAATGTAAATGGTATTGCTAGGATAAATCTTTCATTCAAGATGATGACTCTTAAATAAGTACTAAAATTCTGCGAGTGGAAAAATACACACGATCTTGAATAGCTGAAGCAGTTAATTTTGTATTATAAATTACTGTGAACATTAACAATTGCTAAAAAATATTCCAACTTTTATCGCGATAGCTAGTAAAAAAAAAAATATGGAAAATCAGCTTTATATTATTGTATATATATAAAATTTTTGCCAATATTTTTGGAGGTCATGGCTGCTAGAGGACTTAACATGTTTCGATCTCGAAATATTCTTGGCAAAAACATTCTATAGGTTTTTTTTCTTTAGATATTCTTAAAAGGGTAATAAATTTAGATAAGTTTTGGAATGTTTTTACAAGTATGACCGCTTGAGATATATCTAAATAAAAAAAAAATCATTCGAATGTTGCCAAAAATTCATTCTTTTGGAAAAATTCTAATCTAATTAATCACTTTACTAATTTGATGTTTTTGGACAAGTTTTGCTCTGTACGTTTTACTATTTAATAATTATATTTTAATTGCTATAACAGAATAGGAGTTGTGGTATTAAAATTAGGACAATTTTTTTCTACTTATTGGCATTTAGGAAACTGGAATATAGTTTTAGGCCTTAGTTTTTGAGACTAAAAAATTGAGAGGATCATAATAAACATCTCTCAAACTTCTTTTAAATCTTTAGAGACCTGAGACCATATAATCCACTATCACAACATCAGAAAAATTTCCCAATAAAATCAGAAATACAACGATCAAATTGGACTGATGATGAACTAGTAAACCTTTGAATCGAAACGTTTTGCTCAATCAGTTTTTATTGAGCTTTAAAAGGCTGCCTTATTGATGAATCTGCTTTCTCATCTATTAAAATCATTTATATAGACTATTACCATACAAGAGACAAAAAGTAATTAACAACTTTTATAGTCATTATTTAGCACCTCCTGATAGTTTCCCACATATACCCGAGCTAATTTGTATCCAATCAGTTTGAATAAATTATCGCTTTGAGCAGAAAGTGAGGGCACCACGACATCTGGGTTTATTATTGAAATAATGACATCACTTGATCAAGGACAGGGAAATACCTTATATTTATTCACATTAATTTTCCATTTAGTTGCACCAAAAAATCTTCATTGACTACAAAAAAATTAAAAATATTTCATTTTTCATGACATATGAACGAAAAACACTATTAGATGTTTCATTAAATCTCAAATAAAAGTAAAAAATACGTTTTTAAGAGAATTTTTAAATCTCCAATGTATCATTCATTTATTCTTGCTCTTTTCTCTCTCAATGGTTGTTTCCTGAATGTTAAATCGCTCCTCTATATCTGGATTGGACAGCAGCAGCTTGCTTTTTCAAAACATGTTTTGTAGGAATTCTTAAACTTTTTGTTCCTTATAGCTTGGCTGACTCAACTAGAATTTAATATTTAGTCTCAGTCATGCGAACTCTAAAGAATGGATTAAATAATAGTTATTCAGGCTAATTTCCGATTATATTTTGGTAGTAGGATTGCCGTTTCGGATAACAAACTTCTAGTTGTTGTTTATCTACTTAAGTGGGGGTGGCGTTAATCCAAAGACGTTGTTTGATAATGGACTCAACTGCAACTATACGGGATGGATCGAGTTCGATCCGCTCAAATGGTCGGTTGGGTCGCTCAGTCAAGGCCACCATTAGTGCGAGCCTTCAGCTGATAAAACGCAACCGGCATTTTTGGCCATTTCGTTTCATTTATAAATTTAAAATAGTAAAATAAATTAAAAAATAGGTGAGACATAACATTTCAATTTGATTATTTAACGTTCCATTTTGATTGATCTCTTTTGATCTAAAAATAATTTTTGAATTTTTAAATTAAGATCCATTGTACTGTACATAACTAAGTGAATAATAAGTCTTAGCTTATCTAAGATATTGATCAAAAGAAAATGTGTTAGCTTATATTGTATAGAATTCTATTTTTAATTTCGCATACAATTAATATAATTTATTACTATTCAGATGTAGAAATATTGGAAATGAAAAAAGTTTTAGCTTCTTATTAAAAACTTTCTTAAATGAAAAAGGCCACCACCTAATATGCAAATCAAAATAAAGCATCTACTCAAACACTACTTAATATCTATGTTGCTTAAAAAATTGCTATTTACTCTATTTTCTAAATAATAATGGAACTTGCAAACTTTTCTAAAGAAGTATAATGAAAATATATAATTTTCTTGATAAAATCTCTTTTAATCTTCACTGAATTTTTTTCAACTTAGTTTTTTCACACTAATCCACTAAAACAATTCTCTTCTTATATAACTCTAATCAGAATTTTCAAGTTTTTATCTAATTTTTTTTTCTTATTATTTTTTTTTTTTAAAACAAAGGGAATTTAAAAATGTAATAAGTTATAACGAAAAATTATAAAATTCTATGTGATTCAGTAATGCGCATCCAAAATAGTTCAAGCATAGCTCGTCCTGTCGTTTAGGAAGCTGTGCATATTTCATGCCATTTCCTATCAGAAAGACATTATCGACAAAATAAAACAGCTCTCTTGCTCTATTGATATCCATGTTTCAACTATTTTTACTCTTTTTTTAAGTGGGAAAAATAGGAATCTAATAAATCACGTTAAATTTTAATAATAAAATATATTATTAAAATAATAATAGCTCTTTGAAGAAGCAAAGCTAAAAAATTCTTTTTTCAATCAACAAAAATTAGGAAAGGGTTTGGCTGGGATTCGGACTCAGGATTGAAGTCTGTCAGTCCGATTGCGTAGCTTGCGTCCTCACACTCGTCGTTCGTTCGCGAGTCGCAGGTGTCTCCCAGAGGATTGTCTTGAATTGGGTTGAAAGGTGTGTGTGATGTGAATGTCCCTCTTCCTGGATTTGGGGATCGACGAGAGTAGAGTATAAATGGATTGTATTTAATAGAAGAGAGAAGATGGTTTGTAATTAACATTTCCCCCACCAAGATGATAAATGGAGCTAAATATGCAATTCTACTATTCTACTACTCACTTAAATTATAATGGGAGAATTTTTTAAAATTTACTTTCTAAAAAATTAGGGAACAAACAAATGTAATTTTCCTTAATGTATTCGTTATATTTTTAAATTAATAAGCGGTTAATTAGCATAAATCCATAAATTTGGTTGACAGTGAAATTCTTGGTAAATAATTAATTACCATTAAACGGAGAGGGTTATTTAACTAAAAAAATAGTCTGAGAAATAGTTTTTGTTCACAACCCCTATTTTAATAATATCGAAAGTAATCATTGGATAACAATAAATTTATTCATATATATTTTATAACATCTTCTGCCATTGTTCAAGTAAATGGTAGTAAAAAAATTCAATCATTTTGACAATGTTATAAAATAATAAATTTATTGTTTTTCCAATGGGTACCATGTCATTGTCATTGAATGATCAGGAATGCAGAGTTATCGATGATAAGGTGAAGTAGGTGGTTTTTTTTATCTAGTTGTTTAGTGTCATGTGCAGCCGAGGGCATGATCGGAGGGCAGGTGGTGGCAACAAGGTGTCCGTGTCACGGTGGGGGCGGTAGTGTGTGTGTTTCGGACTCACGTTGGGTCTGAGGAGGCGGTGGTGGTGTGTTGTAAGAAGGCCCGTGAGTAGCGGCTCCCCGAATCGCCGTCCCCGATCCCGTAGATGCCGGCGACGGCTGCTGCCATGCCGGCGCTGCACTAGCGCCTCGCGGTCCGCGCCGCAGCGCCGCCGCCGCCTCCACCGGCATCGCCGCCCCTACTCCAGGGCTTGCGCAGCCGCAGCTACTGCACCGGCCACGGCCACTGACACTGCCACCACCGCCACCACTGCTGACCACCCTTGCTGCCTGTATGCTTTGCCTGCCTTACCACCCTCTCTTTCTCTCTTGATCTCACCCTATCTATTATTCATTCATAAAATTAATTAGTTGCCAGTTGCGAAAACTTGCTGTCTTGAGAACACTGACAGGCCATCGGCATTTTTTTTATGAAAATATCTGCCCTCTTCATTTGTGATAATATGACACTTTTAAAGAGACTTTCCGTATATATTATAAAAATGAGTCTCATTATTTTTGGACAGTATCTAAACTTAAGGACTATAAACATTTATGGTTTATATCGAAAAACAAAATATTCAAGATCTTTATAACTCTTTTTATATCTTTATCGCTGTGAGCAAGAATCTTGAATAAGTTGGATCCTTAAAAGCTTCCCTATTCAGTTTAATTCTCAAAATTGCAAAATTTCCTCCCAATCTTGAATTAATAGAATATGTAGGATTTTAATTTCCAATAACTTTTTAATGAAAAAAAAAAAAACAAAATTTCAGATATATTAATATTCATTTTCAACATAGAATAACTCCGAACCTATTATTTGTTTAAAAGTTATATCAATATCAAAACCTAAACTTTATTTCTGTATTTACAACTTAATGGTTAACTAAAAAATATTTAGGCCTACTTTAATTTATTTTGAAGAGGGACGTAACATTTCCATACATGGCCTCTTTTTTTAGTCTTTTCGGCATTTGAGGCCATTTCGAACCCGTCATTATTTATTTATATTAATTACTAGCTAATATAAATACACAATCATTCTATTTTTTTGTTCACATATCCTAAATATTAGGCTATATTATTTGAAAATTTAATTTCATTAATCTCCTGATAATTAAGATGTTTCTCTGTTTTGACAACATTCATTAAAATTAATTATGAAAGAAATTAGTGCAAAAACTTTAGACCAGTGATGTTTAGAACAGTGCAGATAAATTTTTTCTCTATTTGTGAAAGGGATACATTGGACTTCTCCTTTTATTGTACTTTGATATAAGCCAATCCTTTACAATAGAGTGTAAACTACTTAAAGATCTTGTCTTACTCTTGTCGCTCAACTTGTACACTCCCTAATCTATACATAAAATTAATTAGTTGCCAAGTTGACAACTTTGTGTTGTTGTCTTAAGAAAAAAGTGACAGGCTTCTGGCAATTTTTCCTTTAGATATCTTCCCTCCATTTGGGAAAATGAAATGGAACATTTAAGAAAAAAACTGAACAAAAGAAGTTTTTTCCATTTTGATATATTGAATCGACTTCTTGCGCCTTGGAGTAGTGTCAAGATTTGCTTGATACCAAGCGGTCATAGTTCATTTTCTAATCTAACTAATTAAAATTTATTTAATCCGTTTAAATACATATTATAAATAAATAAATATGGTTAGAAAATATTTAGCATAAACATATATAAACAAATTTTTAGTTATTTAATTTCTATTCATGACCTCAGGATGGAAATAAGCCAAAGAGGTACTTAAATAAAAAATGTAATATCGAGTAATTTTTGATATTTCATTATGGAACTAATATTGATAACATTATAATTAGTTAATAATTATATAAAATTTTATTAAAAACATTTATAAAACAAAAAACTAATAAAACTTGTTTTAATATAATAAATTGCTATTTAATTACACATAAATTGATATATGACATGAAAATATTAAAAAATAGATAAGGAGAGACACCTAATGAGACCACTGAGAACTAGATAGAATTTAGAAATTTAGAGGCATTTTTGGATTTTGAAATAAAAAACTTATTTCTAATTACTTTTGACTTTCCTACCTTAACATTGTATAAATGAAATTGTTACATATGTACATATATACAAATGGGTTCATGTTTGACCGCTCTATTTTTTTATTTCACATCTCCTGAATCTCAAAATTCAGGTTATAAAAGTATGCATGTCACGTTTTGCTTAAAGTTTTGAAATACATATCCCCTTATTTACTTCAGAAAATTTTACTATCGATCTTCATTAACGATGTTGAGTACTCGGACATTTTAGTGTATTTCATTTATAAAATATACATAATCCCAATTTTTGATAAACATTTAACATAAATCGACAATTCTATTAAGATTATTTATTGATGAAATTTAAATGTTTTGTGGATATTGTTTAAAAGGCTTAACAGATTTAAAATTTAATTTTAATATAATTTTCTGTGATATTGCTATCATCGACCAAGCCCAGAGATGAAACACTGTTTCCTGAAATTTCAAAAAATAATCAGCAATGACAAAATGCCCCTGTAAGTATATTAATGGAAAACCATATCTTCGAACCAATTGCCTAATCTACAGGCGCAACATCTAATTAATATTTATTTACTTATTCCCTGACATGAAATTAACTTTGATTGAATATTTTTTCGTTAAAAAAAAAAAATCTAAAAGTTAAATAGACAAACAAAAGATTTTCATTTTATTGAATCCTATAGATTCTACCGACATTCATTTATTTGCCTCAGGTTTATTCAAGCATGAAAAAACACATCTCCAACCAAAACTATCTAAAGATATCCTTTGAAGTTTTCCTGCAGCAGTGTAAGTTATTTCATATCTAAAGAAAAAGAGAGCGTAAAATCTCTCTTCCAAAATCACCTTGGCATCAAATCTTAAGTAAAAAATTCTAATGACGTTCTTGAATCTCAGAAGATATTAATATTTAATTTTACACTAAATTCCAAACTGGTGTAACAAGCTAACTTCTGATAATTTATAAGAGAAAATGTTAAATTGTTGATTATTATTTTGTCTCATTTTTTACTGTAAGTAGAACATCCTTGTTAAGACATTTTATGCAATAAAGAAGAGATGGTAAAAAATTCCATCAAATTTTTGAGAAAACAAAAAGGGAATTCACTATCTTTTGTGTACCAGTCAAAAAAAATTAAATTGTTTAACCTTTTTTTTTTTATTTAAAAAATGTACCTAGTTTTATAAATGGAACGAAATTTGCTAAATGCCTAATCTTAAGAGCCTTCCCCGTTTGCTGTCAGCTCCTGAATGTGCTCTCCATAAAACGGACAAAAGAACCTAAATTGCACCTTCCCTCCCTAAATTTAGGCTTTGATGAATGCAGTACAGTATTTCTTTTGTCCTGATAATAATAGACAAATAGTTTCCGGCAAAGAAATAAATAATAAAATGGTCAAAAAAGAAGACTTACATTATTCTCCTAAATATCCATATTATTATATGTTCCTTTATTTAAAATGATTATGATTAAATGATTCACCGGTTGAACCTTTTCTGCTTCATTCACATTTATTTGGCGGATTTTTCTATGATTTTTCCAAATAATATATTAATTATTAAATTAAAAATTGATATAACTCTAAATAAAACACTAGTAAAAACAGAAATCTCTAACGGTAAAGAATTAATGACACTCTGATTATATTTAAACTAATTTGTTTTCATTACCGATAAAATATGATATTTTCATTGGATTATTATAATAATTAGGAATATTTTACATGGATTGGCCTATATGACTTCGAAACTTAATTTTTTCCTTTCGGCATATATTAGATATATTTGTTTGCTTGATTTATTATAAGCAAAATTAAAATTTTTTTATCTTTGGATAAGCTGTCAGTTTTAAAGCAGAGTAAAGAAAAGTGTCACTAGGATTGCTAAAGTTAAATACTGCGTGCATGATTTTCCAAGGGACGAACTTTATATCGAGATATCGTAAATAAATGAAGTGAAAACGACCAAATCGCCTCCGTTTCCGGATCACATAAATAAATTACGGAAGACCATTTGAATAGAAATTGGGAGGGGGATGGATAGCCAGAATGGAAAAGTATGCAATATTTTAAAATCATATGGTATCAGTGGGTTTTTTTCTAGGGATTGGAGTACGAAAAAAAAATGCACATTGTCTAATAACAAACAACGTAGTTTCTTTAAGGCTTCTAGTTCTTTTGCCTAAAAAGTTGTGAAAATGAATTGATGGATGTGCGTAATGTCGGATTTTAATAAATTTAATGTTGGGATTTCTCTTGGATACTTTGAAAATATTTCTAAGATTATCTCTCTATAACTTTCGAATCTTCTTGAACTATCAACTGTGAACACTCATTAAGTCAAATCCATTTATTCTATTTCTTTTGTCGATTTTGTTTTTATTCATTTTAAAATAATAATATATCTTTCTTACTGCACTTATACTTATAAGAAAATCAAATAAGAATAAAATTACTAATTACTACGTAAAAATCCTAGCTATTAGTAGGAAACTACTACAATTTTAACAAGGCTCTCTGCCTTACAAATTCAAAAGTCTACCAAACCATCTATCAGTCTAAATTAACCATCAAACATGTTATATAATGTAATGATCCAATCAACTGAATTATTTTATAAATTGGAAAAATTCTTCAATGTGAAAAAATATCCAACAAACTACTTAATATTAATTAAATAAAAAAAAATGACAAAATAGAAACGAAACGAAAATTGTGTTGACAAGTTAAGATAAAAAAGAGCTAACAAGTTTTTTTTTATTTAATATATAGCTTGTTTTAAACAATCAATAAAAAATAAAAGAGACAGCTTGTCACAAAAAAAAAACAACAACAAAAGAACAATCAAAGAATTATTGATGTAAAATGAAATCTGTGATTTTTATTCAGCCTGATTTAAATGCAGTGGCACAATGTGTCCCGCAATCTGGAATTCAATTGGCGATGCACGATCGATGCTCTGGGGGAGGCATAAATGTATGCCCCATTGAGAGAGTCGGGGTACGGGGTTAACAAGTTGGGGCTCCTTTGATTGAGGGTTCAAGGTCGCCATTGATAGCAAATCCGGTAAAAAAGCTCCATGATTAATACCTGTAGACTGATCACAGCCAGCTGATATTTATCCTATATACCACCTATAGCACTTTCTTGGAAAAAAAACTGTATATTTTATTAATAAACCATTTACTGAATTTCTCCAGAAAAAAAGGTTTGTAAATGTTTCGATAGAAAATAATAAAATAGGTATTTCACAACTTTTTTTATCGATAACTCTATTTATAGCCCAATATATCTCAAAAAATAATATTGTGAATCAATCTCAAAAAGCCTTATTTGAAAGTCAACAGTTATTTATAATAAGTCCTATTACCCATGTCATTTTACATCACTTCCCCGTTCAAGGATGAAATTGACTGAAAACTGTTGAACGTGGCTGTCATCAGGTGCATTCATTTCGTCAATGTGCTTTACGAGTCTTGTCATATTCACAAAATTAGTGATTGAAATTTTAATAATAATAGGTGGTAAAAATTTTAAACTCGTATATCCAATCCTAATTAATTATTTTAACCAACTAATTTATGAATCAATTTAAATAAAAATTTGTCTCGTTTTGTGTTAATGATCACTTATTTGAAAATTATTAACCCGCTACAAGATACACTTGGTTACATTTAGAATTTTTTTATTTTATTGAAGCTGTTGACTAGAGTTGAAGCGAGTTAACATCTGTACTCTTGTACCTTGATGCGCCCTTGGCCCATTAAATTAAATTTCAACGTTCGAACACGTGCACACCCAATGTTAATAATTGATATGAATGTTCCTCCATCCCTTCCTCTTCTATCTTCATATCAGTTTCTGTATTTCGATATTTCATTGAAACATAGAAAAATAGAAGCAGAAATATAGAAACATAATTTAATTAAGCAATTAATAAATTTTTAAATAAATAATTGTGTAGGCATGGTTTTATTATTTATATATAATTAATTACAATTAATTAATTTCTTCTTTTTTTTATCTCCATTATTTTCTAACAAAATAAAAAATTTTTTTAATATTTCATTTATCCTATAATTGCTTTAGAGTGGCCGAATTTGGAATTCCAAAAATCTTATGCCCAAGTGAAGGCCAAACAATTCCATCAGGCCTCACAAGGTTTCTTCCCCGACCTATTTTTGATCTCTAAAAGTGGGTGAAGGTCACCATGGTTTGTTCTTTCCCAGACTATACCGCTCTTGAATTCTGAGAGCGGCCGTACTATAAAATTTTATTCTATGAATAGGTTCTTATTATTAAATAATATCAATATTATTGTCTTGAATTAAATCTTAAATTGGGATATTTATTATTCCAAACACGTATAAAATTTGTAATTAAATCTAAAATCGATATTTAAAAAAAAAATGTAATTTCTATAATTAAAAATATGGAAAGCCATTTTTATAATTTATTTTCAAATGTATGTCAAATTAGTGGAACGCCCTGTTCCCTTGGGACGCACAGTCATTTAGCTAAGCATATATGCCCAGGGAAATTCAAACAAACGAGTATTCATTTCAGATTGAATTGTAAAACCAATTATGTAGATCACTAGAGATTTCCTACTGGAAAACAACATTATAAACTTAGAATCTTTTATTACAATATTTGAACATTTTCATAAATATTTAATATTAATTTTCTGATTATTTGTTCTTTCTAGTAATAATTTTTTAATTTAATCATACTTTTTGTAACTTGGTATAGGATCCAAAAATTGGATGGCAGTACGCAATCACTCATCTTCATCGTCGAATCAAAGAATTTATTGGATGGGGATGGGTACAAAGATTCTTTTTAGCAAACGAACGTTCCTTAAAAAGATTAGTTCTTTTGAGTCGTCTCGTTCAGTTTGAACAGTTAGACTTTTGGCTCTTCACACTTGTTCTTAACCTTTTTTTCTCTTCTTACACCCTTCCTAAGGGCAGAAAATAAATAATTACTGTTTCCAACTGTTCTAATTTCCTCCAAACGAATGAAAGATATTTATTTTTGCAAAATTTTGTTAAACAATATTAATTCCGCTTTTTAATCATCTACCTTCTAAGCAAAGATTTAAGTTGAATTTCTATTTTCCTATAATATTTAATATCATATAATGGCCTCATCGACTTGTAGGCAATAATATATTATTT
>JAAAKE020148569.1:17455-31623 GCA_010014785.2 Anisolabis maritima | reverse complement strand
TAGGATGGAATTTTTGGGATTTTAATAACTTCAGCATCATATGAAATTGTTGCCATATTAACAAAATATAAATCATTTATTGAGTGTGTCAATAGAAATAGAAATAATTTTAAATCTCATTTAAACACTTTTTGTTTATATCCGGGTTACCTCGGTTAAAAAAAAAAGTTGATTATCATGAACATCAACCGTCGCCTTCAAAGAAAAAGTAGGCAAACAAAACCCTTAGGTAAATAGATGGTTTATCACAAACTAGGGGCAACATTTTAATTTTTATTGATGTCATAAAATATTTTGACAGCCCTAAAGGATTTTATGTCTGTTATTTAAAATAAAATTTGATAACAGATGAGTTGCTAAAGCTTATTAACAATGAAAGAATGAGGTGAATTCAACCGAAATGAGGTTTAATAAAACACTACTTTGTCGCATACGTTTAGGAAGCTAGTTGTGTACTTCTTCAAAACTTTGGAATTGTCAAAAATAAATTATATATGTATATCACTAACGAGACTGTTAAGATAGACAGTGAGTTCTTATATGACAATATATTTTATTATGCATAGGCGATTTATTTGTAACAATTAGATTTGTAATTATTTTTTTGACAATTATCGTACATGAATAGCGTTCGTAATGTTTGTGTCAAAACATTGTTTTTATTAATCTAATATGCTATGAAAACTTGTCACTATGAGAAACTAAGAGAGCCTACTACTATGTACATTTTAATTGAATAAATAATATAAATAAATTTAATCTTAAAGAGGATGATTTTGGAATTATGATTACATATTGTAACTAATTATAATAGCGAAGGATAAAAGTATGTAATTATGTGTGTGCAGAAAGGACTTGAAGTTGCAATTGAGGAGACCGCTGCCACCACACCTGACGAAGAAGAGCAACGTTGGAGAGAAGCTCTTGCATCTCAACTTAAAGCAGCACAAGTGGTTAGATGGCATTTCGACGAAGTGACTGAGGATAACAGCTCACACTCCACACTACGGTATGGTTTTCTCTTTCTCTATAATTTAAACCAGTCGTCCCAAAGTGGGTCTCCGCATGCCAAGAAATGTACGAAAGGCTCCGGGAGCAGATAAAAGAAATTTTTAAATGTACCACAATATCTTACACAATGGTAATTTTTCGGATAATAACAATACATTGGATTATAATAAATTATGTTATTACATGAAGGATGGGTCTTCTGTTTTTACGAGAACAAAAAAGTTTAAAGAACTTTGATCTAGACAATTAGATTTTCTCTCCTTTCCTTGATTCGGCAATAATGAAAGTATGATCCTTGATAAGAGGGGGCAGAATCTGGCATAGTGGGAGCAAAAGAGCCATATATAATATTTGAAAACATAAACAGAAAAATTTTTTATTTATTTTACAACCACTTTAACCATTAATGTCCAGAGCTGTTGCCAGTACTCTATACTAGGGGTACCCAGTATACATATATTTTTCTCTTACTAAGTACCATTACTTTTCAAAAGTACTTGAAACATTCAGTATTGAATTGAAAATAAGAGCTTTTTCAAATAACCTGTCCACTCAAAGTTATTTTTTTTTTTTTTAGCAACAGGCACTTAAAGGAACTTTCATCCAGTTTAAAAAGTCACTTTAAGTATTCGAAGTGCTTGAAAGTACTGAATACTAATTTCCACTAATGAGTGCACGTAGCTCTAACACATTGCTTATACATTAGAAGCTTTTTTTTTTTTTTTTTTACAGAATTTAAACTTATAAATTTATCTATCATAGTCTAACCTATTCTAACCTATGCCTTACTCTCTTTTATTAAAAAATTATGCAAGCGTGAGGGTCATTTGACGCAAGGGTCGTACTTTGTCATCCATAAAATCGTCCTTATTTTATATATAATATAAAACTTAGTTTTACTGTTGTGTGCCACAAAAATGAAATGTTTGCTTTTCTTTGTTCCAATTTTCATATGAATCAGACAAATAGTGTAACGCTAACACTGCCTAAAAACAGCTTGTAAAAATATATTAGGAAATTCATTCAATGTAATAATCAATGTTGTCATCTTTTATCTATAAATCTCATAAAAAATTTATGTGCATGTTTATTGATTTTCAAAATTTAAAATAGAGAACCTAGAAAAAGACTTATCCTTATTAGCGAATTTAATATATATGGAGGCTCTCTCTCATTTATTCTTCAAAATCAAATTAGGCCCTTATTTTTGCCTACTTACTTACGGCACTAATGCCTAAGTATTTGAAATGTTTTGTTTATAATCGAATTAGATTATTGCTTATAAATAAAATAATAATATTAATACTATTAATAATAATGCAAACCTCTATTTATAAATATAAATGAATATTAAGGAACAGTATATTCTGAGGTCCTTAATATTTTTATTTTTTTGTTACCAATAATAAATACATTAAATATAATGATAAATTATAATGGTGTAATTTGACTTAAATTTCATTTTTCAATTATTCTTTCATTTGTTACAGATCAAAACAGAAAGGCCTTTCTTCATATTCAAGTGAAGGGAATCTTTCAATTACTACAGAGAATAATCACGATCAGCCTCAAAGAAGAGCTTCTCTCAACTTGCAGCCTCCGGTGGATGTTTTTTTAGCCCTTGCAGGAGGAATAGGCGCTGATCCAATAAGTCCAGATAACAATATCTACGAGGTTATTATCATGAATAATTATATATACTGATTTATACAAGTTATTCCAAAAGTCACTATCGAATAGTTTGATAAATAAAAGCACTTTTAATAAAACATTTTTAAAATCATATCATACTATGTCCAATTTTTTAAAATACGGTTGTTACTTGTGAAATATGACAAGTGACTAGTAAATATGATATCTATTAATATTAAACTGGAAAATATTGATTTTGGAAAAAATTCTCAATACTTCCTATTGTTTTTAAATAGAAATAAAAGGATTCGTAAGTGCAGAGGCTAGCAGCCAAATAATTTTATAAAAGAAATAAATAAATGTGGATGTTAGTTTTTACACTTATGAACATCCCAATAAGTTAACATACAACTATATTCTTTTAACAATTACACTTAGAGATTAAAATTTTTCTTTTTTGAGGATATAGTATTAACTAAAGGCATGTTCATTTCATTGCTCCAGAGCAGTCCAGGCATTTCCGCTTGTTGACAATGAATTGAACCTATTTTTTATACAAAGGACGAATTAAACGGTTGATCAAGGAAGTTTGTCTTTTTCCGCTTAATTTTTTTATCTTTTAAGAGGTATACAAAATATCAACTAATTTTCAAAGTGACTGGAACATTTAACATGTTTAAGCAGCAAAAAAAAACAATTTTTTTTCAATTAGCAATCGAACATCGATCTTGCTCTTAATTAGAACACTTATTGTCAGATTGTCTAGTTTAATGATATACAAGAATAGCCGCCAGGATAACTTTATTTTTTACTCTGTAATATATAAGAAGGAAAATTAAATTAGTGAAAGCTTGAAGAAGTAATCAATTATTTTTCCAGTTTATTATTAATATTTCCTCCTTGACCATTAAAATGATAATCTAACAAGAATTGTCTTAATTAAGAGCAAGATTGATGATTGAAATATTAGCAATTGAAAAAATTTTATTATTCATTTCTTTGACTGCCGCTTTCCATTCAGAGCTGCTGTATTCTTAATATCCCAGTACTCAAAGTAGTCTTAAATTCATATACAGGTATTGAGCGCTAGGTCCTCTAAATTATTTGATGTGAACATTTTTAATAAACTTATATTTTTAAGAGATGCCTTCCTTGTAGAAAATAATTTAGACCCTCTTCTCAATCTTTTTTTTTTATTTCCGAAAAATTAATATTAAAAAAATATTTTTTTTAAATGATTGAATTATATACGCAATAATATTTCTTTGCATCTTAAAGTTATTTGTTAAACAAAATTTATTCCATATTTCCTTCTTTTTAATATTGCGCCTAAACACTGGTGATGGTTCTGTTCTGGGGCCAGTTAACTTACGTGGTCACACCGCATTGCAGGCTCTTGTTCTCCCTAGTTATACCACTGATATTTTGCCTATCAAATAAATGTCTCTGAATAGTTTATACAATATTATAATCCAAAAATGTTTGCTATAACAGGCTTGGATTGACTATTAACTGTCAGATGATGATGACGTTATAATCATAGGCTTCAGAGTTTGACATCTAGTTCTTAAAGTGAGGTTAGGTTAACTAATAAAAAAAAGAAAAAATATATCGGGGATGTACTGGTTTTAAATAGTTTAATTCTAGCAGCATTGACCTTTCTTTTTTTTTTTGTATAGTCAAATTTTATACCTATTATCATTGTATTGAATATTTTTAAATGAAAAATTTTCACCATTGTTTTATGACCAAATGAATTAATTTATTTTAATAATATACATGATATATAATATATACTGGATTGTAATACTAACATTATAATTAAAATAATAATTATAATATATCTAATATCTAAAGAATAACTTACGTGCTTTGACAGTAGGAAACTATAAATAAATCATCAAAATTTATTGATTTAGTAAATTCATGTTCACTTGATATTGATAAAATTTTTAAACCTCAGGGACGGATATTTGTTAGGGGTGGATCTCTTTCTTTTTGATGTCTCTAATTTTTAAGTCAGAAACCAATTTTTTCCCGATCTGTCACAATTGCTTTCTTAAAAGTTGGGATTTTATTTCTTCAAACTACAATATTAAAAAATGGCCAATAGACTCCTTTAATTTATAAATAATGTTTATAAGAGATAAATAAATACCATCCCCTTCAAATGCAATTGGACAACCTCTATCTTTTGTGTCGTGTTAATGGATATTTAAAAAAACTACATGAAATTCAAAATCATTAAATTTCATAATGTTTTACCGATTAATAAATATATTATTTTCAGATTTTTCAGATTAAATATAATATTTTTAGATTTCATTTAAGTCTTCTAATTATTCATTAAAACGAAACCAAAGATCAGGTTGTCCAATTACATTTGAGTGAGGTAATACAATAACAAAATCATCTATTTAATAAAAATTAATTATTAAAAATAGGCTAAAATTTAATTATTACTGCTTTTTTCTTTAATTTTTTACCTTACTGGTCCACTCGTTTGGCGGTCCGCGAAGGAAAAAGGTTGAGAACCGCTGCTTTAAAGTAATGGAAGTACTTGAAATGTCTGAATATCATTTCAGTATTTTAGTACTGGAAACGGAATTTCTAGCTAAAATATATGTATTTAAAGGGTAAATCAGTGTCAGAGGCGGCCATAGGCGCCTTTTTGCATGACACCTATTTGCGACACTTTTTTTTGCACTTCATAATTATAAATGTAAACAACATACATTGTTATTTGTTACATCACGGGTGTTTTTATATTTACTAGACCCAGGCGTATTGCCATATGCTTTTATCCTAAAAGGTGCAGACGCATTTTTGTTAACTGGCCGGCGCTATATTTACTAGTTATATATAATAAATAAACGAAAAAAAATAAATAAAATACTTATTTCATTGAAATTTCTTAATGAATTTTATGTATAAATTAAATTTTGTCCTGAAAACCTCTTGTTATTAAAATTTGATTAAAATATTTCAAATTTCATAATAAATAAAGACTAATAAAAATATTATTTTAGATAAACAAGAAATTAATATATAAATCTTAATACTGATAAAAAAATAATTAATTAATTTTTCATTTATTTAATTAACAAGACACTTTTATCAAATAATTAATTTTCTAATATTAAGGAATGTTTGATAAGATGTATTGATTCACTATTCCTTTTTGATTGCATGAACTTGTTATTGGAAGAATATTAATAATCTATTTTTTATTAACAGGTACCTCCAGGAGCAATTGAATTGTCTTCGTTGGAATCTTCTCGGCACGATTGTGCCGAAAGTTTAACCGGAAAACCTTCGACAGAAGAGACAGTTACTAATTTAGAGCCACCGGCAGGCTTTGAAGATTATCGACAAACTCTGAAGCCTGCGGTCTATGCGACTGTTATCAAGCCGTGTCGTCGTGGCAGACCTTCATTAGCTGTCATGCTTCCACTTGAAGCTCCTGTCTATGCCAATCTTACTAACAGTAACGAAATGACTTCATCATCACCTGCAAATTCAAATAGTGTTTCACCCTCCAACATGATTTATGCCAATACAGAATCTATCACTGATTACACCATTTATGAAAATGTGTCAGATTCCTGGAATATTAAGCCTGAAGTGTCTAAAAATGAAAAAGACTTTACTCAAAATGACGTAGATGAAATTAATAATGTGAATATAAATAAAGAAGAAAATATAAAAGTGGAACAAGAAAAAGAAAATAATACATCAAATGAAACAACAAAAACCGAATTACTTACTGAAGAACAAGAGAAATTAATCGATGAGCAAGAAATGGGTATGGCAGCCTGTATTGAAATATCAGAAGATGGAACTTGGGATGCTATTGAATTACCGATCGATAAAGTAGAAGAGAAAAGAAATGAAACTGAGAATGAAAACGAAGTAGAAAATACAACTTTTTTATCTACGGCTAGTTCGGAAAAAATAAAAATGCGTCAATTTGAAAAAGAATATGGTAGTCAATTTTATGTGACAATAGCTAATTCGGATGACGAAGTTCCTCAAGATCCTCAAGAAGCAGCAAGAGTACGAAGACAGGTTTTAGAGAGTCAAGCTGTTCGTGCTAAAAGAATCAATTCTTGGGTTAAAGGGGAGGAAATGTTTCAATATGAAGATGATCAAGAAATCGACGAGGATTTAATTCGACAGCTTCAATCACATTTTGGAGATGCTGGTGAGTAAAAGGAAATTTTTATTATAATTAATATTAGCTGTTTCCCAAACATAATGGAAATAATGCTAGTGTTCATTTTTCTTCAAGAATTTGAATATAAATGATTTTTATAAATAATTTTAAATGGACTTGGCCTCGTTGTTGATTATAGACAAGTCAAATTATTAATTTTTTAACCACACTTGCAAAAAATTGAAGCTTATAATTTTATTGCCTATTTATAATACTACTTTGAATTTGCAAAATTATAGTTGGCTTCTTATTTTAACAGCATAATTAGTCTTTTTTATTAGCAAGAAACCAGTTTTCTTATCCTAATAAAATATATTCTTGTTTGTAATTATATTTTAACTTTTTTTTGTAATTTTTTTAACTTTATACCTAAAGATTATATTATAAAATTATGTCATATATAAATATTAAAATTATATTTATAGTTTTAAAAATTTTCTAATCTATATTCTGAGACATATATCTGGATAAATTCGTATATTTTTATTTGCTAGAAAGTATGCAATCCAAATGACCAAGTCACGAATGAATTTTTTAATTAATTGTTTCAGAGTATTTCTAGAACGGATCACGCATGCTTAATTAATTTCTAAGGAGTTTTAATAAACGCGCCTGCGTGGTCTACTCTAGGAGGAACAATTCGAAAAATCCACTAGTACTTTGGTCATTTGGGTTTATGAATGTCTTATTCACCACATGGCATAAAATGATATAAAATTAGATGTATATATGATCTTTTTGTCAGGGTCTGTAAAAATCAAATGTACACCTCGGAGGAAGCAAGTAGGTCCGCTGCACAGCCTGACGCTAATAAGTTGGGAGGAGAAAGACTGGCAGATAGAAGAAATGTCAAACTTATTATTTATATCAAAAAAAAGTAAACATTCCCTAGACTTAGAGACCTTAGAGACTTCTTAAAGTCATTTAGAAAAAAGTATTTTTCACACTATTTTTTGAACTATAAAAGTATTTACTGATATTTCTTTTATATGGCATTATTTTATAATCTCTATTCAGAATGTTATTTTTTTTTTTCTAGAAAAGAAAAACTGAAAAATCAGGCCAATATAATTTATTTACTCGGGAATGACGTTTCGACTTTCGGTTGGGACCATTTTCAAGGTCAATCAAACAAGTAAAAAATGTTTTTCATTTGGTATGAAAATGCCCCCCTTGGAAAGTCTTGGCAATACAGAAGACCAAAACCTCCCACCTGATCAAATAAATTATAGTGGCCTAATTTCTTCATATTTCTTTCTTCCTATCTGACTGTCTAGAGTCTGCAAATCAATTTTTAATTTTTTTTTTTAATTTTTTAAAAATTTAATAATTTACTAATCAATTCTAAAAACTTTTCTAAGGATGGAGGAGCCTCAAATGAAAAATTTGACTTTCATTTTAAAAAAATATACAAGGAAAAGAGATAATCAATGAAGATATTATCAATTTTATTCTATATATATTAATCAATAATTCAAGAAATACATAAAAGACAAAATTAATAAAATTGAAGAAGTAAACTGGCATTCATTAAAAAAGATTAAATAAAAAAAATGTCTCTTTACTGTTCATTCATTCATTCAAGACCTGTGGTCATTTATAAATTTATTATTTTATTATAAATTATTACAATTATCATTATATATTTGATTGATATCCTGATCATGGGAAATTTTCAAATCCATCAGACGCATTGCAGAGCAATTTTGGCATTGAAAAACATACAACTCATTCGCCTGTCAGTTTCAAACTATTGGAAATTGCTCTTTGAACTAACCTTATGTATTCATATATATTTTTTCACCATTTTTTTTTATAATAAACTCAGGTGCTTAGTACGTGGACGTCAATAACGAGTTACCTAAACTAAGACTGACATTTGTTCACTCTACACTCCTTCCTTCATCAAATGCCAATCTCTCTGAACCATCATGGAAATAAGACAAAGACAAAGAAATATTGTTCCATAATAAAACGCAGCTTCTGATAGTGAATACGACCTTTTTTCGAAACGTTATTATGAAGAGAAATTTATTTTTAAGTTTATCTTCCTGACTGTCAACTTTATTTTTACAAATTAACATAGCCACGATCTATATCACATCTGTTAACTTAGGAAATTGACACTTTAACTTTGACTTATATATTATATGATACAAAAACACAAGATAATAAATTAAATATAAGAAAAGACTAAGAAATTTGCTATCTTGTATTTTTGTATAATTAACTGAGATTAATCCCAAGATAAAGTGTTTCTCTATTTCCTAAGTTAACAGATGATATATTCATACATATATTGGTGTAGGAACAGGGATCCGGCGAGGGGATCTATAAATATTATTTCTAATCAATTTAATTTAATCAATCACTCTAAGTAAAATGACTTATTAATATTTAATGTACATAATCTAAACCCTTCAACTATTAAGCTATATGTTATTCCTATTTTATTAAAATTTTTTATGATTTAAGATAAATTTAAATATGTACTTAACTAAAATTTGCCAGGGTCTACAAAGTATCAATTGAATCCCCTTCCTCCCCAACGAAAAAAAAAAATTACTCAACATCTTTCCTCTTAGCTTCTTAAATACTCAATTTTAAGAACATTTAAAGAGCATACCACTTTCATGTCAATGAATGTTATTTAAAATGGGCTACTACGCAAATGAGGTCACTTCTTGTTGCACTTGTACCCCCAAAAGAAAACTTTCCTGCGGTTGACAAGTTTTAGGAGAAATTTACAGATTTAACTTCTTAGGGTCAATCGATTCTATTTTTAGTCTTGAATCATTCCTTTCAATTTGAAAGTGTAAGGTTGGGTCACTTTGGCTTGCTTTCTTCTAAATGAGCAACATTCCATTCTTTTATCCAAATGAATTGTAATTTACGAGATTGATTCTGCAATGTATTAGTAGGCTATATTTGAATGTGTATTATGGAGAAGGTGGCATTAGAAAGCAAAGCGAGTGCTTAGCGGACGTCCGTTGTAGCCATTACCCCATCTCCGCTTGATTAAGGCCCTCGGCTAATTACTAGTTGAAAGCAAACCTTCACAACATCCAACATCTTTCCTCTTAGCTTCTTAAATACTCAATTTTATAAACATTTAAATTGTTATTACTATTATACGAGTACGTTTTTCCTAAAGACATTAATCAACATCTGACGCTCATTAGCATCTCTTCTCAGAATATAATTTCGAAATATTTATCACCATTAAGCAATATTTTGTTACCAAAAATCATCAAAAAACAACAAAATTTTTATTAGTTACATGCATTATCTTTAAAAAAAATCTTATTTAAATATTCTTACAAATATTGGCAAATACAATAAATAAATTAAAAATTCGAATTTTCGCGTATTATTCATTCAATTCATTTTCACGATAATATTAGTTATTATAATAAATGAGTTGAGAGAGCGTAGCGAGTGAAGCTCCTATGCAATAGCGTAGCCAGGATTTTTGTTTCGAGAGAGGGGGAGATTTTTTTCCTTTTTAGGAATTTAATATTTTTGTTTCTTGTTCAAAATTATATTTAACTTTTTTTTTTTGCAATTTAAATAAATAAATAAATAAATTTATTTATTTACGACCTGCTTAGATGCACAAGTACTCGATGGTCAACTATTGTTATAATATAATAATAAACTTACGTATACAAGTATATGAAATATAATCGATTTCGAGATTTCAACGGAAATACACGTTTTGTGGTCCGCTGAGTCTAAAAAAAAATGGTCTCTCTCTCTCTCTCTGTGTGTGTGTGTGAACAAGATTTCTCAAAAATGAAAAAACTTACGAAGCTGAAATTTTATATTTATGCTAGGTACTGATACAGATACTACACCCACCTCGAAGCTTTTGAATAAAATCGGCCAACGTGTATTAGTATTTTACTTATGTAATTTTTTAGTTTTTTTTTTTCGATTTTCTCAAAATTTGCTCTAACAATTTTGATTAAAATCCATATATCAATTATATATTAGATAATCTAGAAATGTATTAACTCTTATCTGTCCCAAGATTGTTTGGGGTCCACTTTACTCTTACGTTTTTGGTTTTTTTTCTTTTTTTTTTTTTTTTTTGTTATTTTCTCGTAAAAAAATTGATTAAATTTGCTCTACATTGTTCTATTAAAAGATGAATTAGACAACGGCTACCAAGGAGGCAGGACGCCAAAAATCTGGTATGATAGTACATCATTCCCCTTTCTTTAACTTAAATAAGAGAAATTTGTATGATGTGCGTTTAGTCACACCATATTTTTTAAAATAGAGAATTCAAAGGACGTCAAGGCAAAAGTACTAAAAAATTAGATAATCTTATCCGTATTTGTGTTTGTATGAGTCCTTGGACACGATTGCGACGGATTGAAACATTTCATATATTAGCTTTTAATCAAAAGCAAAGTCAACTTTTGGTAACAATTCCCCCCTCACTACACTAATCTTTATTAATAAGTTTTTTGAATACCAATAGTAATTATAAAATAATTAGGGCTACTTAGATCCGGTTCTGAAAATAATACTAGAGGTCAAAGTAGAGTAATTAATAAAGTGTTTTTTAATTAATTTTTAGTAAAGATTTTCAAACTAAATAAGATAATAAAACAAACAATAATTTTTTAACGAATCTAAAAGAAATGGCCTTAAATAGAAGATATCTAAGTAGAGATTTCGTTTTCAGGTCAATGCCTCACTTATATTTCCTTACCTTGATAAAATAATAATTTCCCCTGGCATCAGCAGTTACGTCTCTTTTCCTCACACGCTTTGCTTTCATTGGCTTTAATAAATTGCCGAGTACTTTGTAGACACAAATGTACTTGAAATCAAAGAAAGTGTGTATGTTTTAATAGCAATATTGTTTTGTCAAATACAGCTGCTTTTAATCCACTCGTTTGATTCAGGAAGCTTTTATAGTTAATTGCAGTCTTTATTGAAAATATTTTTTTTTTTATATAATCATCAGTGATGCTTAAAAAATAGTATTTAGAATATTAATATTATCATTAAATTCCACTAGTAACAAATTCTTGAATATCGGACAGCAATGATTTATATTATATCACTATATTTACTAAAGAATACCATTTAATCCCAATCTCAACTATATTTAACTGTATTTAGATTGACTTTATAAAAGTCTTGTGAATACCCAGTAAAATTTTTTTACTCTCATTCTAAAAATATTTTAAATATCAATACTATTTTATTGGAAATATTTAAGTAATTTCTCAAGTATCCCATAGTACTGAAAGTACATTTTTTAGCAACTAATTCTAATTAAAGAAAGAATTTGAAATTCCAGATTCATACATCAAATTTAAAAGTACTTTAGTAGTCGAAAGTAGTGAATATTAATTTCTAGTACTAAAAATACTGAGTAAGCTGTTCTTATTTTATTCAATAATAATGATATTGTCCTTTGATTTAATCGGTTAAATGGGAACAAACTTGGTTTATGGATTTTTTAAAACTATTCCCAGTCGGCTCCTGTCCGTTTAGTCCGGAATCCGTTAAATCGAATGTTTACTGTATTTGAAAAAAATAAATAAATAAAAATTATTATTAATGGACGCATGTTCATATTCATCTTGAAAAAACCAAGCAGAATCCAGATAAGGAAATAGAAATCACAAACTCATTGTGGATATTTCGAAAGAAGCAACGGGATAAATTCTGACAAATAAACTTTCCAGATCATTATAAATAAATTAATTTTTTTTTTTTTCAATTTATTCAAATATATATAATAATAAAAAAAATTTACAACTTCTTTTTTCTATTAATCATCATCTATAAAAATATTTTCGATTAATTTGAATAAAGAAGCATTGGTGCACAATTTTTTATTTTAATATATGACTAAGAAAAACTTTTATCTTTATAGTTATACAAAGAAGAAATGAAATATTTTGATGACTTCCCCACAACTTTATTTTTATTAAACATAAAACTATTATTTATTAACTCATTTCACGGAAAAATAGCCTATCACCGGCAATCGAACTCGGGTCCTATCTGAGTGCTCTTTCTTTCAGGCATAGCATTCCTACCTTCTAAACACTGGGAATTGTTTATTTTGTATTTTCAAATACTCCCAACTTGATATACTTTTTCCACCATTTTCTTTAAGTATCGTATTTAAGATGGTTGCTAAAAAAAATACTTCCAGTACTACTGGTCATTTGAATATGTTCTTCCAATACAATAAATACTATTTTAGTACTTTTGGGAAATACTTATACTTATTAATGTAAGTAAAAAAATACATCTGATACAGGGTATTTCTAAGACTTTTGTAAAATACTGGCAGACTCTGAGGTATTTCCACATATTTTATTAGTATATCTATTTTCATCCCCTTATTCCTCCTAAAATTTTTCTTATTTTCAACAATACACTATAATTATATAATTTAAAATATTCTTACATTTGGTAGCTTTCAAAATAGAATCTAGAACTTCTTGATATTTATATCTTATATATTTTTACCATATTGTTGATACTTTAATTTGATTACTTCATATTAAATTATTATCCTGTATTGTTGACAAGTAATTTATCTTCTACTTCATTTGAATTCCAATACACTGTTTTTTTTTTTTGAAGTGCTCGTTGGCGTTGCAGGTGCTTCCGGCCTCACTCCCACGCTCCTGTTCCCATTGCTTTTGTTCCGGGAATGAGGACGGAGCAACTTCACCTCCTACCTTGCTTTTTAACTCAACTTTAACAATTATTTTCTCTACTTCTTTCATTTGGATTGTGTTATGTTAAAAATACTTTGGATCCATAATATAATAAAATAAATAATAAATGCGTGATTGATAGATTTGTTGATATGGTTAAATCAACTCTTCAAAAATTTTTATAAATAAATAAAATCGTAGGTATGTTTTCTTTTTAGAAAGAAGCGGATTTTTAAATATTCAAAACAAAAAAAAAAAAAATTTAATCACCAATTAACATGATCACACCTTGCTCATCTCCTAGGGTAATGTCACATCATATTCTTTAAGAGTAACCAGATTCTTTTACTTGACATGGACTTGTATTATTTGGTGATTTTAATTTTTTTTTTTTTGAATTTTACTATTCACTTAAAATTTAAAATATTGTTGAAATATGTCTTTAGCACATTTTCCAAGCTATATACTACGGTTTATACATTTATCTTCAAAAACTACAATAAGTATCGGCCCCGAGTATTTTGCATTTAATAGTGCGTCATTTTTTTTTAGGTGCCGGAAACATTTTTTATGGTTCAAACATCCTAGAAGGGGGGGGGGGGGACCGC
>JAAAKE020148569.1:0-17445 GCA_010014785.2 Anisolabis maritima | reverse complement strand
AAATATATGTTTGCCTTTGTTTTTTTTTATTTTTTTTTGTTTTTTTTTTTTTTGAGGGATAGAAAATTTTTTTAAGGGAAAAAAAGGGGGGGGGGGGGGGGGGGGGGGACCGCCCAGTTAAAATTTTTTTTACATTTTTAATTCGATATAGTTTTTTCTTATTATTAATAAAATTTTAAATGTAACATCAATTTGTTATATAAGTGAAAAATATATCAAACGTCCCAAGTTCCCTCACTTAAAAATTAGTTTTTTTATTTTCATCCAACTTTATTAAAATTTGAGATGTATTACATCTATCTATCCTTTTTTTTAACTTCACCCACCTTCCACTGTTATTATTAAAATTAATTGAAAAAATTTCCTAAAATATTTTTTTAGAGATATTGTTTTTCCCTTTAAATAAATAAATAAATAAATGGGAAAGAAAAATTAGCTAGAATACTCCGGACAGCAATTGGATACTTTCGATTGGTTAAACCTAGCCTAATCTTATAAACATTTCAAAGGAATGATTTTATCTTATTTATTCCATGGGTATATTTTTTTCTATTTTTTTTTTTTTAATATTTATTTAATTATTATTTTAATTCTATTAATTATCAATAAAGAAAAATTTTTATTTATTGTGGAATCGATAGAAATTTACTCAATCAAATTATTTATTCAAACCGCGCGAATATTTTAATATTTCTCATTAAATAAAAATGATCAAAAAAAACAAACTTTTTTTTGCATTGAGCATTGAAAAAATTAATATTAAATTAGTATCGAACGAAAAATAGAGAAAAAAATCATTATTATTTTTATAAAAAAAATTCAGCATCTTCCTCTCCCCACTGTATGGAGGCAATATGAAAGAGAATTGGATGTCAAAGTGCTACATACATATAGATATATTTTTTGTAACTACAAATTCAGAAAAGAGTCACTTTTGGGCCTATTTGAATACTTTCTATAATCTCCATTCAACAACATAAATTCTATCCAGCGCCCGATTAAAAATTTTTACTCCATATATATTACCCACACCCTCAATACTTTTGTTGTTTAAATTTTCATTTTATCATTTTTTTTTTTTCAAGAAGAGTAATAATAACTTATTTAGTTTTTTTCTCAAAATTCACTCCAACTATTTTGATTAAAATTCATATATCAATTAGATTACTAGATGATCTTTGAAATGTATTAACCCTTATCCGCCTCAAAATTTTTTTTACTGATGTAGTCTTTTGCCGTTGTTCGGTTAAACGGCAGGAGTAACCGCACTGTTTCTTAAACTACTCTAACTCGATTAATTTGGTTAGGGGCCCGACGCAAAAAAATCTGATAGCATATCACTTTCCTTACCTTAAGTAAAAGATAGTGTGTTGTGTGCGTTTAGTTACATCAGATTTTTTAATCAGGAAATTTAAAATTTCTTTGGCGAAAGAATTTTGTTTACATCCCTCTTTTAGGGTGCTTGGAATAAATCAAGTGAGATTATTTGATTAATTATTAAAGTAAATAATAAAGTGAGCCAGTTATTGTCTTGGTTGGCGAGTGAAATTCGCATTGAAAAAGATGTGGTTCGCGGGAAACAGTTCGAAATAAGAAGGTCAACGAAGGAAAGTGCGTGCGTCTGCGTATCTGAATATCACAGTATCTGTGTATCTGCGTATTCTTAACGGAGGGTAGAGTAGAATAGGAAGGAAGGGTATCCATACGGCGGCGGCGACGGTGCAGCCATTACGGTACCATAGAGCGTGTAGCTCGTATCGTCTCCTCCGTCAGTTGCTCGAGGGCTGCCGGTTGGCCTTCGGGCTGTTTACACTTTTTTCTTTGCGTTCGTGCTCCGCCATGGCATCTTATGTCAGCCGGTGTGAGCTCTTCTTAACTCGCGTCTCAGTCATGGACCGCAGTAAGTTTCTGATATGCATTGTTTTTTTATAAGTCACAGTTTTACTGATTCCTATAGTCACATGTTTATACTAAAATCATAATTCATTTATATTGTCATTGGGATTGTGCCTCAGCTTTTGTATAATACTACAAAATCAACCCTGGCAAATAAAATTAAACCTTTACAGTTCAAATTCACCCGTTCTTAAAACATATTCCTTTTCAAAAAGTTTAATTTGTCTTGCAGAAAAGTTCATTTGGAAAGAATTTAAAAATAATAGCAAGATGAATTTTCTAATTTTGCAGAGATGAGTGGAAATAAATTTAAACAATTTGAAACATTTATATTTTAGATGGAATTTTTTTTTTTTGACAATTGAGAATTTGTTTTTATTTATAAATTTTGCACTTTATTATTTAATTTTTATTTGGTCTTGATTTTTTTCTATTTCCTTTCATATTTGCTTGTCTGAATACGCCACTGTTCACAATAAATTTGACAACATAACATAATTACTATATTTTTTTTGTGTTTGTATTCAATTAAATAATTTTATCTTTTTTTCTCTCTTAAATAATTATCAAATTCGCTATTTTGGTATTTTTTTTTGGCAAAATTCTAATATTAGAAAATATTTATTTATAAATTTTTCCTTAAGAAAACAGTACAATATAAAGATTTGATTAGTTTATTAATTTTATAGCCATCGTCATGACATTTTTTCTAATTGTAATTATTCTGCATTTATTCTTTAGTTTTTTATAAATAAAAATAAATGAGCCTGAGTGGCTAAGAGAAAAAGCAGAGCTAGCTACAAGACTCATTAAAATAAATTTTGTGATCGGATTAAAATTTTTTATTTTATAATAATTAGAAGACTAAATTTTTTTCGTAGTCTTATTCAAAATGTTGCCCTTTTGATGGACTCATTTTTAAATTTCGTTAATCAGTGCGTAATTAACATGTCATTAATACATTTCATTGTAAATGTATTTGAATATTAGGGTCAGATAAAAAAGCGAAAATTGTAATTATTTTAATTTTCACCTTTAGTTAAAATTTTATTCTATCTCTTTTCGTCTTATTTAGATGCTCCACTGTCCCAATTTATTGTAAAATAATACAAAAAATAAATTTTTTATATTTAAATTAAAAATCTAATTACAATTGCAATTATTTCATTATTTTTCTTATACATATTTTTTTTTTTTTTTTTTTTTGAAAGGAGGCGGTGTACTCGTTCTAATGAATATTTAATAATACTAAATTAATAAAGAATATAAATTTTTATACTTCACTGAAAAGGAATTCAGCCAGAGAAAGGAGAAAAAAAAAAACACGTTCTTACTTGACCGTTGCTGCTCGTCAGTATAAAGTCAGTCATCATTTTAAAATGTTATAGTCTAACATGTCATTAAATTAAAATTATATCACCTTTAAATACTTGGTTTTAAATTTAAATACTATTAAAATTAACTTAAAAAAAAATTTCTTGATAAACAATCATTAAAATATTTTTGAAAAATTTTTTATTTGAATATTTTATTTCAACCCCCGGTTTTACATGGATACTCAGGGCCGCCGAGAGATATGGGAGATGCGCGCTCTGGGGTCGGAGAGGGATAATAAATAAATAAATCTAAGCCAAAAGCTCGTAAAACTATCGGCTGCCCTGGGCTGAGCGCCCAGACCTAATTACTAAGAACTTGAAGCAAACTAGCTGAACTTGTTTTAATCCTCGTCAAGCATCATGGACAATGGATTAACCACTAGACTGATGAGGCTACTGCCTCAGGGCACTCCTTTTTTGATTGGTTTTTACTTGATTAAAACGAAGTTAATAAGCCTATTTTTTCGATTTTTAACTTAAAAAAAATTCCGAGCTCTATTCGCCTGTAATTTTAATGTACCTCAAGGCGTTAGTGGGGAGTTACGTGCCTGATCACGGGGCCAACCAAGCCTTAGAGAACAATCTCGTCAAACTTGAATTGATAAAACCCAGTAGCTAAATAAATATATCATCTTTATTATATTAATATATTTGTGAACAAAATTGTTGTACTTAATGAAAAATACAGCGAGTATTCAGTCTCCATTATCAAATATATTTTTTTTCTTACACCCAAGCATCGGTATTTTTTAACATTGAAATTGTAACTGTATTGTATTTAAATTACTTAAGCACTTTTTCAAGTATACTCTAAGTACTTTTTAACAATCACAACCAATCTTTCCTATAGAAAGTACTGGAAATAACAGTACCATTACATCAAATTTAAAAAACGTACTGGAAGGTTAAAATAACAATTTCCAGTATTTTTTCCTACATATTACTTTAGTTTTATTTGTAAACTAAACCCAAATCTATAAAATAAATATTCACATTTAAAATATTGCAAGAAATTAAATTGGAGTAGACATAAGTTGCGTGATGTGTTTAGTCACAAAACAATATTTCAAATAAAAATTAATTTCTTTTGTTTAAAATAATAGTGAGGAAAGACGATGGGCGAACTCTTTTTCAATAGATGTGTAAACGTTGAGAATTTTTTGTTCTGTTATTGAGAAAAAGTATTCGCCATTTCCAAAGAATTTGTCTTTAAACCGTCCTTGTCTTGGTCATGACAATAAGTTTTCTGCATTACTTGGCTTTTTTTTCCTTCTTTACTTTATTACTATAGCTTATCGGATTCTAAATAAAAGCATATCGAATTGACATCCGCCCTTTCTCTTTAAAAGAAATTAAAAGTGAAATAAATGGAGAAATAATGATCGGTATCGAATTTGAACAAAGTTTCTTATTTGAATGCTATCAAGATATTTACTTTGTTGAGTACGAAATCGTGTTATCGCTGTTATCACTAGAGCAATATAACATTTTGGACGTAAGATGTTAATGCAACAAATGACGTTCTTAAAGTTTAACAAATATAATTAATGAATAAAATATTAAACATCCTTATTATTTTAGCAGATAAATGGAGGAACAGGGATCAAATAGTTTTAGATTATACTAAAAAGAGCTTTTTAAACTCTTTTTTATTCCTCAATAATTATATTTCACATAATAACAGTAAATAATTATTTTTGGACATCTATTAATTTTGAATGTTTCACACTTTTATCTTGAAGGAAAAAAAATTATTACTTGAAAGAACCCAGGGAATGAAGACATATTAAATTAACAAAACCGAAAAAAATTAGAAATTAATGTCTTTTTTTTTCAGGGGTTTCCAAAGTGAAGAAAAAAATTCCTCCTTTAAAATACCCCTAAAAAAGGTAAAATAAATTTAAATGAAAGGAAATTGCTTGATCTGTTTTTTTTTTTTTTTATTTGGTCCCTCATTTATTTCAGAGGCTAAATTTTAAATTTGTCCCATCTGGTCAAAAATTTGCTTTAATTAATTATTTATCTTGAGTAGATATAGACGATGGGATAATATTGCTTGGTCAAGGTCCTCTTCAAAGCTTTAGGGCTGTAAATATGAATATTTTAATTTAGTTAATTTCTTTACTGAGCTCCTTCCTTCCTTTAAAAAAATTTGTTCAGATTCCTAATGGTATCTGGCGAAAGAATTGAGTGGCTTTCCCGTTTATTCACATAAATATACGGCGATAATTTCAATTATATTAATATAATAAGATCATAAAACACACACATATACATATATCACACGTATATATACACGTATGTGTAATTTTAGACAAATGAAATAACAAATGACAGATAACACAGATTTAACAGCGGAACAAGAAACGGTGTCTTTCCCACATGAAAATAAACAATTCTTGCGCACCGAAGGTGTGCTCCCTCTCAGATTATAGTTTAGAAATAAGGTAAAATTTAATGCGATTTCCCCTGTTCACAGTTTTTGCTTTACCTCTCTTTTTTCTTTCGACTCATCCAAAACTTTCATCCGTTCATCTAATAATAAATTCTTTAGCGAGTTATAAAACTTTTTGCGTGCCAAATATTTGGCATCCCTGTCTTAGGGAAAGTGATGTATAATATATACTTTCGCAAGTATTTTTCTCAGTACTAAAATTATATACAGAATAATATTTAAATAAAGCACTTAGTCCAAAAAGAGAAATTACAAAATTATTTTATCCCAATGGAAGAGATGATACAAGAACAGCTCTCCGACAATAAAATAAATGCAGGGTCTTTATAAAATCAGTGAAACTTGAAAAAAAATTGAAAGTTCCACTTCATAAATGAAAATCTTTCATTAACGGCGTAGCTAAGTAGGGGAAGAATCCCCCCTCAGGACATTGCAAATTGGCAAAATATACTCTTTTTTTTAACTAAAAAAATATACAAAAAAAAAATTGCTACATTTAATGTTAGTTAATTTACCCTTGGATGTATTGAATTTATTCGATTTTGTTTGCTGGAAGATAGCCAACTCAAATGGCCAACAACTAACTAATAATTAACTAACTAATTGATTTTCTGATTAATTACTCGAAAGGAGCTAAGGAGAAAAAAGCGAGTAGGTTATTTGGGTTGCCTACCTTCCAGCAAACAAAAACGAAAAAATTCATGCATTCCAGGTTAATATGAAAATTCATTTTTTCACAAAGACATTTTTTAGGAGGTAAAGAGAGGCTGAGAATGTCAAAATTACAAAAAAATTCTTTTTTTTTTTCTTAAATTTTTAACTTAAAAAAATTAATTTTTCAACTTCAACGAAATTATTATAAAAAAAGCCAACAAAAGAAAATAATTTTTTATTTATTTGAGCTTTTTTCTTTTTAAAGAAAAAAGACCTTTTTTTACTACTACGAGGAAATTTCCTATCTTCATCACTAACTTGGAAGTCTCCGCTCCTTTTTTCTCTTTCTAAGCCTTATTTGCGTATGAGCATAGATAGGATAGAGAGAGGGTGCAAGTCGATCCATCGCGCAGCCTGATTAGTAGGGGAGGGGAAGTGTGCCATAAAAGATAAAGAAATGCCAGCCCTAGTTCGGCTAACTCGTTATCGCCATCCACGTACTCACCAGATGAAAGCCCTAGAATGAGAAGACTGGTCTCACCCTCTTTAATATAATTCGTTTGGAAAGTCTTTTTCTCTTTGAATCAGCCGATTTCAATGTTTCACAGACTTTGTGAGCACCCTATATATTAAATATGCAAACAACTAAGTGTTTTTCGAGAGACAAAATTAAATAATCTTATAATGCTCTAAAATCTTTTATTAGTCTCGATTTGTGTCAAGGAAGAATTTACGAGCAGTCAAGTAAGTGTCTTTTCTTGCTCGTACTTAATCAATCCTGGTCAGTACTTAAATAATCCAGTTAGTTATTTTTTAGTTCTCCCTTTCGAACAATTGACCTCATTTGTGATTTACACGATTATGTACAATAATAACTGGGATGTGCTGATACTCGTATAGAGAACCCGCGAATGTCAGGTTGCGGTGCGCGGAGCGCCGGTTTTAACTGTTCTGCGGTCAACGAACTGCCTTTTCTTCTTATTCTTTTCCTTCTTTACTTGTTCGTCTACTGCTAATTGATCCCCAGAATCCCCTAAGGAAAATCTTGCACATCTTGCACCAAGTATTTGACACCATGTTGGCTCCTCGATTCAGGATTTATCCGTCTCTTGTTACATTGTTGAATTGAATCTTTCATTGTTGTTATCATTAATAATTAAAGTACATTTTTGGTTTAACTCTTTATTTATATTTAATACAACAACGAAAATATACTTTACACTTGATTAATATAAATATTTAAATAAGTTTTTAATTTTCTTTTCTTCTTTCATTTGTTTTTTTTTTTCTCTTCTCTTTTCAGTGCCTTCTTTTTTTCACTAACATCTCAAATTTATTATCTACTTGTAATAAACTCCTATTATAGTATAATACATTAAGGTTGCATAAATTATAGTATCCTTGACTCGACATTCCTTATCGGACTTGTCGGCATTGTCCCCAGTGAGGTGTTATGTGTGTCATCCTCCCATTGCTTTAATCTTTCCCTAAGGTTTCATCTAAAATAGCTGTTCATTTGTCACCACAATGGCCTTTGAGGAACTTCTACTAGACCAATTTTAGGAAGACTCTCCTCGAGTTGTTGGCTGCCGATCAACCTTAGATCTTTCATCTTATAATATTGTAGATATTAATATACGAATCGAATTTGTGTATGTATGCACAAAAACTTCTAAAGTGCCGTAAGCCTTGAGAGCAATGCACACAAATCAGCTCTTAGTCTGTTTGTTGTGTGTGCACTGCTCCATTAGAGCTAATGTGTCTCAAGGTTCATATTACTTTGGACGCTCGTGTGCACTTGGCCTAAAGCGGCCCCTTCTCTACCTCGCATTAGCCCTCTCACTTAACAAATGTAATTTTCTAATCTAAAAAAAGAAAAATCTTAAAGTTTTTATTTCGCCCTTCAATTTATATGCTTTTTTAAAATACCTTTTATTTTGACCGATATAATATTAATATTGAACAAAAAAATTGCTATTATTTATTGTTATAAAATATTTGTTATATTGATTTACGTAGGAGCAGTAAATAATTGTATGCTTAATTAATATTCAACATATGGAACTAACTTGATACATCTTCAGTCATATTTATGACTACAAATATTTGTTGCACTTATATAATACATAAATCAATTTTGACTGAAGATGAAAAAACTTGCTTCTCAACTAGGGATTCCATTCGTCCCGGTTTGTACGGGACAGCCCCGATTTTAGAACTCCTGTTCCAGTGTCCCGATAACTTTTCGGGATATTGAATGTCCCTGAATTTTTAGATAGTTCGAATATTTATTATCTTTATTTTATTATTATTACAGAAATATAAATACACACAATACATACTTGTAAACATGTAAATGTTACCTACTAAATTGAAAAAAAAAATGTGTTTCACTGTATAAATCTGTTATTTACTGTTAATATAAAAATAAGAAAATTCAGAGCCTCTATTTTTTTGAAACAAATTAGGCAATAATTTAATTTATATAACAATATTTATATTGAAAAATATAATAAGTATATAGAAATTAATTGTGAAAGGGGAATACAATATTACTGACTATACGAGAATAACGCAATTTTCTATTTTTACAGTTTAAGATTTTCATAGTGCCAAACCACTAGGTGATTTTTTTTACAAAATGTCCCTGTTTTTTATTTACAAAAAATAGGATCCCTATTCGAAACGACTCAAAATATGAAAATATTAATTAATTCCCCCTCCCCACTTTATCTTTATTGCATAGTTCATTCCATATTATTGATTTATTCCAATTTTATTGCATTTAATTATTATTTTATTATTACTCCGCCCCTCTAAAATGGCTATAGATACCTTTTTAGCCAATAATCAAACAAACACAATTAATTATCGTTATAAAACATTCTCTTAAGTTTCTGGGCCGAGTCGAGTGGTTAAAAGGCATGTGTGAATAGAGAGACTGTAGAGAGTCAGGCACACAATTAACAAGCATATAATTAATTAGCAAAGGAATCGGACCGCAGACTTTACTCGAGCTTAACTTTTGCCTTCGACTATCAGCCAGTCTACCTAGATGTCTAACAGGTTGCCTGGCCACCAGGCTTTTTTTACGAGGTTATCGTTACCACTATATTGTCTTTTAATTAGTAAAAAAATTATATTTATTGTGACGTTAGAAAATTAACCCCTAGGGGTTGATACGGGCCAAATTCTCAGATATGTCCTTGTTGCTGAAAATGTCACGAAAAAAATACCAAATTACCAAACAAATATAAATATTGACTACTAAGAAAAATTGCATGACAGACCTACAAAAGAACTTATTTGTTCACATATTCTCTCTCACTGATCTCACTGACTCACAGTCGATTTTTTGGAATCAGCACGACTAATGCCGTATAGGATTTTTCTCTGGGATCCTCAAGGAAATAAAGAAGCGATAGACATCTCTTCCTTTTGACCGTGTTCTGATGAAGATGCGACCAAAACATGAATAAATAATAAAAGCTAGTTAGGAGAAAAAACAAGTTTTTTTTCTTCTCGCCTTTATTCCAACCTGGCTATATCCATCCCAAACAATCACATAAATAAGAAGGGAACAACAATAGTAAATTAAAATATATATCATTGTTTTATACAGGCAATAGCATCATAGCAAATAAATTATATCTAGGGCAAATTAACTACGACCATCAAAAAAGAACAACCGTCATTCTCAAATATAGGCATTTGTACATATAACTAATTTTTTTAATCAAAAATCAAGTTGATTCTCAAAAGGGCTTTAGAATTATGAGGAATATGTGAAAACAAACATTCCTTTTCATTTCAATTTCCCTAGGGGTTGATTATACCAAAATTCCTTTCTTAGAGAGTAGCTATATAATCTCCAAATATCATCCTTCGTTTTAGGGCAAATGTCTAAACTTTACAATTTTTGCAGTTCAAACTCTCTATTTTTAATTAGAATCAAGTAATGAAAATTAATAAATATAAGTAACAGGTATTGAGGTGTAAGAAGATGATAAGAAGTAAATCCCTGGTAATCCCTGGCACTTGAATATTTAAGGATTTTTAAAAATGACTATATTACACAACCTTTGGTCACTCTTGGTTTATAATGGATAATAAGTCAGTCATTCATCGAGCGTGAACTTTTATATATGGATAGTAGCTTTAAACAATTTCTTTATTATATAGTAATCATATGAATATAAATTTAGAGAATAACTAATAAATCTCCATGTACAATATGTCATCAGTGCATGATTTTAAAAGTATCTGAATATATTTAATGTCACTTAAGGACTGAGTTTTTTCATGTCTAGTTAGTTAGACCTTAGATTTTTTTTGACCAAAAAAAGTTTTTAGTTTCTTTCAAACAATAAAGATATCTATCAAACATGGAAAGTGCATGTATGGGATATTTTTTTCTCCCACGGTACATTTATCTAGGTCATTTTGAAAACCTAGTAAAAAGTAAACAAAAACAACCTGGAATAAATAAAAAGTAAACAAAATAATAATATAATAATGAAAAAAAAAAGAATAAAGAAAAAAATAATAAAGTTTTTGAATAAATATTTTACTTTTTAATAGTATATAATAGGATTTATAAATTTAATTACATAAGACAAAAAATAAAATAAATACTAGATACATAGCGACCCCATTCTTGTATAAATTTAATTTTTGTTTCTTTTATTTAAATAATACTTTCTTTAATAAGTTCTCAAACCCATTTTAACTATTTCTTCATCCTTCATTCTACCTAAACCTCTCTATTTTTCTTTCTCATATTTATTTTCTTGCCTTTTTTTTAAGGCTCGTGCCCATCATTCTGTTTTTTCGTTAAATTTTTAAAAATCTACAATACCCAAAACTAAAATTACTGGAAATCAAATATTTTATAGTTTTGAACTTAATGTATTGGTACTGGAATTTCTAGTACTTTAATAAATATTGGTGCTAACTCCTATAAAAGTTTATTCAGCTTAGATGATATGTGTATATAGCTGGAGTAGAGTTGAAGGTGAAGAAAATAGAATAGCAGCTATTATTATTTCTTTTTATTATGCCCAATTTTGAAATTTCAGTCTTGGTTAAGACCATCTTTAGAGCTGTCGATATAAATATATATATATATATATATATGTTCTGGAAGGTTTTCGCGGTTGGTTGTATGTGGAATAATTCTCCAAAAGGAGAGCCGAAACGTCGAGTTAAGCTCAACAATCAACGCGGACCAACCCGGGAAAACATTATTCCACATAAATATATATATATATAGATAATAAAAAGAAATAATAATAAATAAACTTTTTTCTTCGCCTAATGAAAATTGAAAAAACTACTTATTTACTTCCAATAAGCATTTCAATTACAATATCTTTTGAAAGTTCTGCTATTTAATACTGGAAATAAAACAAAAATATTTTTGAGACTGTCTATTGGATTATAGCAATAACGTTGGTTTTAGACTAGATATTCCGAAATAATTTGATTGTGTCCGAATATTTCCGAATTGAAATGCGTGCATTTAGTAACTACTAGAGCGCACTGCGACTCCGATATGCAAGGACTTGAATTGCATGTAATAATTATGAAGGCCGATTTTAAAACAATGTTTATATAAATATATATTATAATAATAAAATAATTTTTATTTTCTATTTATTTTCAAGGGAAGTAGTGCGTACATTGTGACCACCTGAATTGATAGATATTTATAATTTATTTATAATATTTATTTCTAATTGTTTTTCACAATATTCTGATTTTAATTTTTTTTAAACATTCGAAGAAGATATAGATAGATAGATAGAACGTATAAGCTTGTATTCATAGACTAAGGGCAATATCAATTTTTGGCAACAATCGACTCATTCAAAGTCATAACTCATTTGAAGTTCAAAATTTGGAAAAACTTGGCAAAAACTTCCGTTAAAAATTTTGAAAAACTTCTCCCTGGCACTATTTATTATTTTGTGATGTTGATCCCAACTCCAAGAAGATGTACAGTACAGTAATCAGTACATTTGTGAAAACGTTTTCCCATACATCCACCTAATCAATAAACTTCAAAAAATATATTAAACTTATTTTAATTATTTCTAATTTTGGTTCATATTACCGAATCCTAAGATTAACTTTATTAATCACATTTTTTCAGTTTTTCTTGGATAATTTATAATTGGATTTAGAGCAATAAATTTAAAATAAAAGTTAGGTTATTAATATCTTTTCAAACATTTTTTAAAAAAGATTAAAGAACCTAAAAAACTATTTTTCATTTTTTATAGTTGATTTCTATGTCTAGTAATTTCATTTCTTTTCCTATTCTTTTTTTATCCTCTCAACACTCAATATTATTCTGGTAACGTTGACGTTGAGATTCATATATTTTTACAATCATATTTTTATTTCACTTTATTTGTTTACATAGTATTTCAACGATGCTATCTCGTATATGGACCAATTTCATTCAGAAATATTTAATTAATAGATAAGCCTTGTTTCTAACCGGTATATTAATTGCTTGAATTATAAAGGAAATTGCAAAACTTATTACAAACATATTAAAAGTAGATATACTAAGTTTGTGTATCCCTTCCCAGGAATATTTCTCTGGGCTCTCTACCTCTCTCAAATTTATATCAAGGAAATCATCGATATAATATCATCGTTGGTTTTTGCTTCCTGGAAGCCAGGCAACATTAAGGATCAACTCACTAATGTTAATAAATACATTTTCTGTTAACTTTTATTATCGGTTATCGTTTATTTGTGTTAAATATAACAGTCCGGCCATTCATTTTGTAGAATTTTTCAGGTACAATTCAGATATAAATCTCAGATCTCTAAACACTCTTCTCTAGATGTTCTTTAGATAGATCTATAGATGCAAGACTGATTTGTATCCTATTTGAACCCGAAAAAGGCACCGGAATGTCTAGTTAAATAATTAATACCAATATACCAAAGTTAAACAGAAAATATAATTTATTTATTAATAACAACTGTGAAAGCTTCAATTCCAAAACTCACTAATGGACTTTTCGATTAATTGTTCCAGAGGTCCTTTAGAACTAACCCTACAGGCGCAGTTATTAAATCTTCTTATAAATTGATAATTCTAAAAATCGTGGTTAACTCTAGAAGTGGTTTGGAGCAATTAATCGAAAAGTCCATTAGTGAATTTGTCCTTTGGGTTGTTTGCCCTCCATCAAGCAAAAACGAATTAATTTATGCTCCCTAATGTAGTTAATTATTATAAATAAATAATAAAGCCATTATACATACACTTTCGGCTAATTGCCATGCTCAGAATAGAAATAATAAATTTAAAAAAAAAACGTTATTCTTTATTTATAAATTTATTATTATATTATGTTTTTTTAAAAAGAAAATCAATTTTTTGATTTTTATTTTTTTAATTATTTTTTGTTTTATTCCATATTTGAAGAAATCAACTCATGAACATATCGATTCACATTCTCTAACTATATATTATATATATATTTGTTTTTTTTTTTTTTTTATTTCTATTCAACAATAAACAACACGGTGCTAGTAATCTTCCTTCATATGATTAGGGTTCAGTTCACTTTACTTCCTCCCATTCCTTACCACGATCCCACGCTATTTTGGACAAACATAATTTTTTAATTCAAATTGTTTATTATGCAAATTTGACCTTCTCAAAAATGTCTTTCTAGTTTATATTAATTTAATATATAAAATTTTATAGTCTATTTAACATAAAATATAAATCGGATTACATCATTTGGTTTAAACAACACTATCAATAATATAAAATATCCGATCGAGTTTTATTTTTTGTATTTGGGAGGAAGGAGTCTCCCACCTCAGCATATATTTTTGCCAATTCTCTCCCCTCTATAACCATTAGTTTGTAAACATGCAACCTGTACTTTTCCTTTTTATCCAGGTGAATTGCTCGCTCCAGTTCAGAACTATTGTTTTATTTTTAATAATACTTTTCAATAATTAAGATATATGCATTTGCATTTTCGCATATCTATAAACATATATGTACTTAGAAAGTATTTCTCATATTTAAATTTTAGATTATATATATATAACAAAACAATTTATGTATGATTTTTTTTTATTATTATTGTTTATTGTAGGGAAAAATTCATGCGAGTTATGAAGAACAAAAGAATCAATTTAAAAATTTTCTCTTTAGGGCGGAGAGAATAAGTTTGGATTCGTAAAAATTTCAAACTCTTCCTTGAAAAGTATAAATTCAAAAAATGAACAAAAATGTCACAACACTTTGCTAATTCTTCTAATTAAGACCTCTTAATTAAGTGATGCTAAATGGCAAAAGATACAAAAATTTTTCAAACAAAATTTGTACAAATAATTATATTTACTAACGAGAAGTGATTGGTCAAAAAAAAAATTTGAACTCAGGGAACCTGACTTTGTTGATATAAATAAAACCAATTGCTTTTGGAGATAATTAGTTTATTATAAACTCCAACCTCTGACGTTTCGGACGACCAATGCCTCCTGGGTTCTATATATAAAAGCTTCACATGAACAGCATTTTTTTATATTTATGAAATATAAATATTTTAAACCATTTTTAATTTTTTTTTAACAATTATATATATTCAAAAGTGGAGTATTAATATTTAAACCTTCCCCAACATCAATTTACAGAAATATCATTTTCGAAAAAAATCATACTACTTAACTTAGGGTGTTTTAGGAATTTAAAAATAAATAAAATAATGATAGCGAATAAAATAAAAAATCCAATTTTTTAATTTCCAACAATTTTTTAAGAAAAGGTTATTGGTTTTTTTTCAGTACAAAAATTACCATAAAATTCTACTTTTTCCTTAAAAGGCTTACAGATCTCTTTCAAAAGTTTCGACAGCAATTGCCTATCTTCATCACTTTCTGATCTTTTTTTGATGGGCAAGTTAGAAATTTTCCAAAATTAGCCATCTCACAAATGATTCGTTCTAATTCCTTATACAGACAACTGATTTTTTTTTCTTGATTTGGACGAATTAATTATAGCATTGGCAGCCGAAGCGTCCCCATTGAAGAGCTGAAAGATGCTATTATAATTGTTAGAAAGAAAAAAGATATTTTTTAATTTATTCTCCATTATTAAAAAATGTATTTCAACAAGAATATTTTAATATAATATTAAAAATAAATAATACTTAAATTCTCTAGCCCTACATAATACACCGTTAGTTAATTTTTTTACAATAATCTAAGAAATTCATATGTTCTTGCATTAATCATAGTAGAAATATTTTTTTGCATATCGATTTTTTTCTCGAATCATTTGACAATATTTATAAACATGAAAACATTGAAAAACCTTACTGATACATTTAAATAATTAAATATAATTAAGATGTACAAGCCCGGAGTAGAGTGTAACGCTATTTTATCACATAATTCTACACAAAAAAATACAAATGAAAATATGTAGCAAATCAAATTCGCAAGAATAAAAAAATAAAGAAATTCTTTATATTTTATCGAGCCTCAATGTTTTCAAGATCATCTTCAAATTTCAGGCAAGCATTACGAAGTTTGTTTTTTTTTATGTTATGATTCTAATGTTTACATATACATTTTGTGATTATGATTTTTCAGTAACGAATTTTCATCGTGTTCTGTTTTTTGTTGATATAATAAAATTGAAAAACAAACCATTTTTTGAGTCAGAATAGTTCCTTTTTTTTTTTTTTTTTTTAATAAACTGACAGTGGTGTTACATTCTGGTCCAGTTGAATTTGTTACACTTTGCCTCGTAATCTTGTACTTAACGTGGAAGTCACTTTAAGTATGTTGAAGATAATAATAAAGCAAAATAATGCTTAAATGTATCTTATTAATGTCAATATATAATATATTCTGTTTAGAAAATGTGTGAAACCAAATTTAATAGTAAAAATTTACCCAGCATGAACCTCTACATTGAAAATAAAGTGTGAAGTAAAACTAAGATGGCATGAAGCTGCAGATCTCAATGCTAGGAAGAATAACGCACTCGAGTGCTCAAAATTCATAATGATACACTGTACCCCAATTTAAACTGCTTTTAAATGAAAATAAATATATTAATTTTTATTTAGTTTTAAAAATTTATAATTTTTGATGTATAATTTATAAAATTCTTTAATAAAAAAATTTAATAGTTTAATTTTTTCATTCTAGTAAATTAATTATTCATAGAGAAATCTAGAAGCTGTATTTCTATCTAAGTCACTTTTTTTTTTACAAAAATGAATTACCAAATCAGATTAGCATTCTGACCTAGATTTTTAGTACTCGATGACGCAGAGTGTTTTATAAAAATATAATCCCTTATATATAAATATTTAGAGCTAAATGTTTTATAAACTCACTCACTTTCAACTCAATCGATCAATATTGCTAAAGATATTAACCTTTTTAAATAAAATTAGAGTCCGATGATGAAAGAGATGTAATATATGCATTCAGGCTGTATTTGACTCTAACCATAAAAAAAAAACTTGCATTCATATAATTAGGCCACTCAACTTTTTATTTCATTATTATTTAACAATTATACCTCCTATCTGGTCATTATAGGGAAGGCTACCAAGAGTTACCTGAGCTAATATTCTCTTCCCTGTTTAGCAGTTTTTCCATAGTTTTATGCGCAAATTTCCTTTTGATATTAAAATTATTTTTTGAAATAATATATTTTTAGCACAAATTTTTCTACTAAAAATAAATTTTCAAATAAGAAGTAAAGACTTTCCTATGTGTTTTAAAAAAAATTTTCCTTATTTTTTTTTTTTGTATAAATTTTATTTTGTAACGTCGAAATCATTATTAGGATTTTCCTATTATGCGGTCTATACTTGTGTAAAATAAATAAATATATATATTCTTTAGCACATCAGGATCATCAATTATAGTGAGCAACAGTGTCGTACCAATATAGCAGAATTTTTTTTTCGGATTTAGGAGGGTGGATGTTATAACTCGTATAAGCGACCCCCCCCCCCCCCGCACCCGCCGCGCTAGAGCCAGTGGCGAGCGCAGGGTGAG
>JAAAKE020148558.1:0-12884 GCA_010014785.2 Anisolabis maritima | reverse complement strand
TCCATTTTGTTTGGAAATTAAATAATAATTTTTTTGAAGTCATTTTAATTTTGATAAATATCAATATTAAAAACAAATATTTTTTTTTAAGAATATTGAAACATTATTACAATAAAATCCATCCTTTTAAAATAATAAAAAATTTTCAATTTCAAAAGTCTCATATTAAAACAAAAATGTTATTAACAAATATACATTTACATAGCTAATATATATATATATATATATATATGTGTGTGTAAAAACTAAATTAGGGAAGGTTAACTCGTAATTTCAATTTAAAAATTTTGGTACTTTCAACAGTATAAGTGAACAAGTTGAAATAAAAAAAAAAGTTTAGTGGAAATCGGCTTAACTGCTTTGTACTTTTATGAAAACATGGCATTTGAAATTTAAAAAAAAAAAAAAAAAGCAAACAAAACAATACCTATGGAAATAAAAGTTGGTATTTGAAAAGGAATTAAATATTTTTTTTTAAGGATCAAACCAAATTATTGAAATTTTTTAAATTTTTTGAATAATCAAAGCAATATAAACTATTGAAACTGCGGATGTTATGAATTATTATGCATCTCCTTTCGGAGAGGTGTAGAGAGGAAAGCGAAAGAGACAAAGCTGGAAAGACGAAGAAGAGAGCTTGCGATTGGTTTGAAATGGCGTGGAGGGAGCTATAAGGGTTAAGATTTCTAAGTTTTTGAAAACGGCCAAACGGTAAAAGTTTTAGACTGCAAATGGCTTTCTTCAAACTTGAAGTTTTCTGCTTTTATTCGATGTTTGTGCTTGTAATGGCTGTATTTAGAGATGGGATGAACAGCGAGCAGTCAAATAAAAGTCTCTCTAGTCCCTTGAAAAAACGAGACGTTTCGGACAAAATTTATTTATCCATCCACTGCAGTCGAAGTTTATCTTGGGAGAGAGTTGAATCTGTAGGTACATTCATAATTAATTATAGTGATATGTAATTTCTTTGAATATATCTGTTAAAATTAACAAATAATTTATTATAAAATTATAAATCACTATTGATCTTAATTAGTAGAATGCAAAGTTATGAATATGATAAGATTATGTATGTACAGAAACTTCGACTGAAGTTGATGGATAAATAAACTTTATCCAAAACGTCTCGTTTTTTTCAAGGGTCTAGAGAGACTTTATTTGGCTCCTTGCGCTTATTTCATTTTGGCTGCTGGAAGGTAGGAAATAATGGATTTTTCGATTTCCTCTAGAGAAGACTACTCGCCTGCTCAATCGTTAATTTCTAGGAAAATTTAACAATTGTGCATGTTCTGCTCGAGAGAAGCAATTAATTGAGTTGGTCATTTGGGTTGCCTTCCAGCAACCAAACACGAACTTTATTATGCAGACCATAGTCAGCAACTACAACCGTATTTTTTTCAACAATTTTTTAAATTTCTCTAAATTGAAAAATTTCATTTTATTTTATTTAGATCTCCTTATTCGTTTCTTTTAAAAGATTCTCCACTTTAAATATAGATTCTTCATATATACAATTTAAGCCCTTCTAGAAAATTTCAAAATAAAAGTCAGAGATTTGATAAAAAGCAAAGAAAGAGAGAGAAAAGAAAAATAAAATACTTATTTTCACTTAAGTTTTCTTTGCTCTTCGTAATACGTATAATCAAATGAAAGAATTTTTTTTCGCAAACTCTCCCTTTCATTAGAGTAATTGATTGGGACTCGGGGTTCCATTCAAAGTGTTTGGGAAGAAATTTAATCTTAATTTATATATTGATGTTCCGCGTTCGACTACCACGTCCAAAGGAGAGGAGGTTGGAGTTTTTGATTTCAAACCAGGGGGAAGGACTAATGGAATGTCATCGGTGAATAATTCAATTCCAAGATTTCCAACAGGGAATTATTTATTATGTGTATCTGCTTGTAAATAAATCTTAACAGTTAAAAGACCAACCAGCCTGAAAGAACACTTTTGATCTTTTCTCTCTGTGGGCGTATTTGAAAGGATTTCTAAAAATTAGAGACCCAAAAAAAATAACGTTGATTAGCCTGTCTTAGGGAATGAGATAAAATCAACAAAGAACTTATTTAAAAAATAATTTTAAAACATTCATTTCTCCATCTCCCGGGATCTCCGTATATTTACTCGCAGTGCTTTCGTGTACGGAGACACACTCCAATTTTATTAATAATTATAATATTTTTAAACGTTTTTATTAACTTTCTGTCTAGAGAGAGCTATAGTCTATTTTGTAGTATTTAAAAAAAATCTTTTTCGGTATTTGAGGCCATATAGAGTCCGTCCTTATTTATTTAAATGAATTGATAGCCAATATAAATTTAAATTTTTGTCGCTCAGGAGGTGAAATGAGCCACTGATCTTTGGTACGTGAAGCCACCAGACCTCTAGCTCTGCACCAAGGGACAAGGCTTCTTTTAGAGTTAAATTTTACAATTAGGTTTGATTTGGATGATAATTCAATTTAATAAAAAAATTATTATAAAATTAGGTTTCGATTGATTGCGCCCCTTCTAAAGGCGCCAAAGCGAGAATCTCTGTGACATTTTTAATTAAAAAAAAAAATATTTAAAAAAGCGTTTTTTGGTGCACTAAAAAGAGAAAAATAACTTTTTTCACATCATGATGTATTTATTGGCTAATTAAAATAAAAGCATGGAGCAATCATTGAATAAATTAATTTCCTTTAAATGATTTCAAATCGTAGAGAACGTTCTACACTTTAACTTGTGTATATTCAATAATTGTATCCTAAAAAGTTATTTTCCTTTATTTACTCTATTTTTAAATAAGTTCATATTTTTTTATTCGATTTCTTTCAAAAGCTGAAAAAATCAGACTTCCACGTGGCATGTCTTAACACCGCCTACGCCCAAAAAATATGGTTCTCTTATTTGTTTGTCCTGTCTTTCTTTTGCGATTAACTAAAAATTATGAACTAATTTCGAAGAAACTTGACATCTACCGCCCCCCCCCCCCCTCGTCGAGATGTCAAACATATTGACATTGTCAATATTGATAATCTTAAAAGCGATGGGGTGTGGGTTCGGATCCCAGGCAGTCCAATGAAAATTTATTTAAACTAACCTATCGACCCTTCTTTTTTATAATTTGGCTGTTGGCCAAAGGCCACTTCGTCAGTTTTCAAAAAATTATAGTTTTATAAGTTTTATATATATATTATATATCATTAATACAAACAGAGAGAAATACATCAAAAAAACATTGATACAAATATATAATACAAACAAATTAAACACAAAAAATTTTGTTTTTGATCTAGTATAAAAAAAAGTAATAGGATATAAACTCATTGAAATTTTTTTAAAAGCTTTTTTAAATAAATATTGAAGTATTTATTATGTTCCTACTTGAAATTCAATCGCACCAACATAATCATATATGAGTTCGAATTTCTCGTTTTGTAAAAAACATCTGCCGGTCTCTTTATTAAGTTCCTTTTTTTTTTTTAATTCGTACAAGAATATACGAGTACTGTGGACGAATCTTATAAACCAATCCTACACATTTTTGCCTAATTAATCGAAATTCTTTTTTTGTTAGCAATTTATTTATAATAGGCTTAGAGTAATATGAACCACATCACTCATGAGAGGGGCTGGTTACATCGAAAATTAATACAAACATTCTATTATGAATTTAATTTTTTTCTTCTGCAATTTTTATCTCGTTTCTTTGTTTTGTTTTAATTTTAATATTTTATCAATTTTATTGACGATCATCTTTGAATTTACTGTCTTCTTCATTTAGGCAAAATATTTTGAGGATGATAAATATTAAATTAAAATATAGGCCTCATATATGAAATAAAAAAATTGCATTTATTTTAAATTAAATATATTATTTGATAATTAAACCCTTAATTTAATCCTATTTATTTTGATAATTTGATTTCATATGAAAAATACTTATAAATTACAAATAATATATTATTCAAAATGAATATTTATTTTATTTTATATTTAAATAATAAAAATAGAATTATAATTAAATGTTAAAATCAAAGGAACAAATTTACAATGAAAAAATTTCAATATAGATTCATCATAAATAAATTTATATAATGAAAAAGCTACAAAACCGCCAAAAGCCGTTTGCGCAGCTAGTAAGGAAGAGCTGTAGCTTTTCATCCCTTTTCATAAGTATATCAAATGCTGATCACTTCTTAATACTTTTTTTTTACAATTGTAAAACAATTCTAATTGATAAAATATCTTTGCAAGCTTCCATCTGCATACGAAATTAATCTGTCTGAGAGGCTGGAGATTTACGAGTCTGGAAATATTTTAATGTTTTAGACATTAATAGCATCATCTTAATCACATAGAAAATTAATTCCTAGTTTTGCATTCAGACTGTTATTTATAATTCCCAACTTGAATTGAGACTTAATAAATTATTAGAATTGTGTTGAATAAGTTATAAATTGAATACATTGCTATCCAATGCTTTAAATTAATTAAAATATTATTGGTATGAGGTTCCAAACTAATTTCATTTCAAAACATGTATTCTCGCAGATTGAAAGGGAAATGATTTTTGATAGTGAATATTATAAAATTAACATCGAATGTAGATTGGACAACAAAGAAGAAGATCATTTTTTCATCCATTTAGTCTCATTATATTCTTCTTAGTAGTCATTATACATAATCACGCGGGGAAGCGAACCCGTAACTAGATCAAGATAATTTGATACTAATCAAGTAAGAATTTCGTCCGTCGAGATTAAAAGGAACTTCACAAGATCGTTATTGTTAAGTAAGGACAAGAACTGCTAAACCTCCCCAAGTTATCGGTACGAAATCTGTACAATACAATGTACAATAAATTTGGAAATTTCTGGACAATATTTTAAAATAACAAGAGTTTAAATTTCATTATAATTTTGTTATTCTTATCCTCCCCTTCATAAAAAACATCTCCGTATATTTTTTGCAATAATATAAATAATAATAAAAAAATATGAAACGAAATTGGTTGCAACATTTTCCCACGCTTTTTAGCCATCGCTGATATCCTCTGAGAATATAAGATGGCCAGTCTACAAACCTTTTTACTGATTTTTTATTGTTATTTTTAGGTTTATTAAATGAATTTAAAAAAGTCAAAGAAATTAAATAGAATTTCGGTTTTCTCTCTAGAATGTACATTTATTATCTTATATCCATTTTTTTTCGTTTACTTAAAATAAATCCACTGAACGGATTGTTATTAAAATTAGCCCAGAGTTGAAGACAAAAACGTATTAAATATGATCTCCGTGTTTCAACATTTGACCCAGCAGATTCTGAAACAATCGTGGTGTGCGATAAATATTGAGGGGCCTTTTTACTGTCTCTTACGCACCGATACGCTTCAAATTTTAATACCCTCTCAGGCTATAAATTTGTAATTTAGAGTGTGAAGTGGTTCTAGAGATATAAACCAAAATACAAGTGATACACATAGGCATATTAAATTTTTTTTCCTATTTTTTGTTTTGATTTGAAATTTAAAGATATTTTTAAAAAATTTTCATAATCATAATACTTTCCCCTAATATTATATATAATAGTGATGGAAAGTAAAAAATATCCAAATTTATTAGAAAGTGGAGTTATATGAAAATGGCTGACTTTTAGAACTTATCCATTTTAAAAATTCGAATAGAATAATTAATATTTTCCAGATGACTTTTATATAATTTTATTTATTATACAACAGAAAGTATAACTACACTGTACTTTTAGAGAATCATATATACATATATATAATTTCAAAGACATTTTTTGAAATATTTTTTCTAATTGCAATTGAAATAGTCTACTAATATACTCAAAAACTAATGAATGGCTCCTCGTCCTAAGCGACAAAAATTTATTTAAATTATATTGGCTACCAATTAATTTAAATAAATAAGGATGGAGTCTAAATGGCCTAAGATGCCGAAAAGACCAAAAAAAAATGAATGGTGCTCATTTTTCCGCCATTTGAGACCTTTAAATATTTGTATCTTATTTTTATTTGCCAAACAATATTATCCTGGCATATTTATTTATACCAATTTGAATCCAAGTGTTTTTTTAATATATTTCGGACTCACATTCTTTAGCTTTTAAAGTTATCAATATTGACAAACTCACTACTTCTGACCTCTTGACCTCGGGAAGAGGTGCTCGGGTATAAGTGATGTCATTTTTATTTATTTAATTTTACATTTTCATTTTCTACTCTAAAAGGGAGGATGTTGGCTCAATCCCCCCCACGTACCGTTTATATCATTACCTAAAGGTGAATAAATAATAATCTAATACTTCAAAATGGAATTTCATCTAGCCGTTTGCTCTCCCTCACTCTCAAAGGAGAGCATAAATCTTCCAAAAACAAGCAGCTTTCAACTTTTCTTCCATTTAATTGACTAATTTTGGGTCAAGGTATTTTGCCCGAATGTCCGTGGCGGCTTCTCTCTCTCTCACTCTCTTTAAAGGTAATTTATCCTGTTGCTTATATTCGTGTTGAACGTCAGAAGGTACTTCGAAAACCCAAAAGTCAGCCAGGTACCGAAAACATGGAGACCCAAAAACTCACCAACCCACATGACTAATGTATTTATTATACATCGGTCGAACTGAATAGGGGAGGCCGTTTTCAACTTTGCTCACAAATTTCTAAAACTAATTTTCTCAACTTGAACTTGTCAGAGTGACGACGCCTCGACTCACAAAATTAATTTTCTTAAGTAACATTTTAAAATCTCACACATACACAATGATGATACAAGGTATGGGTGATGGTGTCAGAGGAGCGGGGTACATAATCTCCGCCTTGTCACATGGGAACATCTTAATTTTGATAGAGAAAGACTAAACCAGAGTTTATGTTGTTTATATTTGTAAGTCAAATAGAACGACGTGGCTTTTATTCATTTAAGAAAATATATTATGCAACTTCAAAAGATTAAAGTTAAACGGGAGTGAGGAAGTAAAAAAAAACATGTTACAAACTTTATAATTATTAATTGAATATTCATGTTAAGTTATTATATATTTATTCTCTTAAATGGAAATAATTAATAAAAGATAATGTTTCTGTTGGGTTACTTTAATTGATATTGACTTTGAGCCTTTTTTTTTTAAAGAGAAGCCCTTTAAAATAAAAGTTAGCTGAAAAAAGATTTTCTTAGCTCTTTCAATTAAATCTTTTCAGAGGCTATTAAAAATTACAAAATTAGCTATAATATGCTTATGATAGCATGTGGTATCATAATGGGCCATTACTGGCCTAAGTGGGTCTCCTCGGCGGGGGCGGCAACCATCTCGACCTTATCTATCCTATCTTACCTATCTTAACCAATATAAATAAATAAATAAATAGATAAACCACATAATAATAATATATACAGTTTATTTATAATAAAATTATTAAAAGATTGATTAAGAGACCAACGGTTGCTTAATCCAAATTATTGTACATAAACATAACAGTCGATAAACAATATACATAAGCATAAATCTCGTTGTTCTTAAATTGAAAATTCAAGACTAGTACCGGCTCTTCTATAAAATCTATAACCAGGGTACCAGCCAATATAAATTAATAAGATATGTTTTCTTAAATTCCTTTCTCAAACGGCGCTAAATTCAAATTCAAATATTTTTTACAAATTCAATTAATATTTTTGATTTGGCATATATTACCACCCTGAGTTGACAAGCAAGGCTAAACACCGCTTACCTCGGATAGGTAGTTCGAGGAACTTGAGCGTTGAACGCCTCCCGGAAGTTATCAATAAATATTTTTCTTTGAATATAATTGTCCAATTAGTAGTCAAAAATACCTAAAATTAAATTAAAAAAAAAAAGTTTTATTTCATGAGGCTAAATAAACCTTACTTTTGATTGATAGAAAAGGGAATTTCTTCCAAGAGCAATTAAGCGCTTGCGCAAAATATTTTTTAACAAATAGAGAAATGCTCTGTACATGCATCTGACAGTTACAGGTTGGAAATTGCTCTTGGGACAGATTCTCTTTTATACCATACTATACTAAGTTTTCTTTTTTAAATATCTACCTCTGGCCTATCGGTTAATTAGTTAACGAATATATGACAGATAAATAAATCAAAATGGAAAGGGCAAAAATGGAGACACAATTTAAAACTTTAAAAAGGATTTATTTTTTTTAAAGTCTTTTTCGGCATCTGAGGCCATTTAGACTCCGAGCTCTGCACCAAGAGACAGGGTAAGGATTTATTTTGAACGAAATTTGTCATCCTCCGGAAGGTTTTTTCTCTGTTTTCCCTTGTATATGCAGCCAAGGGCTTTTCGAAGTTAAATGTGACTTCTTCTTCTTCCTTGCATTAAAATTTGGAATCGGCATGAAAAATAAATTTGACAAAGCTTGACATTTGATTTTGTTGGACTGGAATAGAGTCGCAAGTCTCTATCTACTCAACTCAACTCTCTTAACTTGTTTTCTACATTCACATACTCGGGTATGGGAATGATTTATTTGTTATTTACATGAATATTTAAATATTACTCAGGGGCTCACATCTTGCAAGTAGGTGAATGGAAACTACGAGTTACCCGAGCTAAAGCTGGCATTTCTTCTACTCCCCTCTCTACCTCTCTAAATATACATTTAATAGTGAAATATATTTCATTTATTATATATATAATTTGTTAATTTTCTCTTTTTTTCTCTCAAATTTAATAGATTTGGCACTTCTTTCCAGCCCTCGTGCCTGGTTCTGATGATGACCCGACCTCTCTCTCTCTCTATTTATAGATCACACTATCCAATTATTCATTCTTCTATTTTTTTGATAGAGAAAAGGCTCAAATAGATAAGCCAACGCATCCATAAGGAAAATACTCTCTCTAAATACAAACCATTGCATCTCTCTCCGACAAGTGTAATTGAATGTAATCTGCTGTTGCAAATGATTACATTCTGCAAACGCATTATCTGACCAGCGATGCAAGTTTCCAGTTTGCTTTTAAACCTGAAACTCGGATGAATGTCGAGCCACTTCCAACCATTTTAGTATTTGATCTATTTTTTATTATATAAAATATAGCCAGTGAGAAAATTTGCTTATTCTTAAATTACATTTACGTTAGTCTTTTTATTTCATCAATAAAAAAATAGTTTACAATACATACAAAATATAAATGTTGTATATAATATATATAATAAAATATTATAGAAATATTGCGCAAATTTGTTTTTATGTAATTTTGCGAGTGAGAATGCGCGCACCTTCAAAAAAAAAAAAAAAAAAAAAAAGAATTGGAAGGATCTATAACTTATATCACATATATATTTAATTTAAAAAATTGTTAATTCTAAATGATTTCTGATGCTAGCAATCGAAGATGAAATTAATAACCGAATAATGTTAAACTTAATAACGCTTTAAATAAATTTTTGTATCTGTAAATTGTTCAAATTTAATAGCTATAATAATGAGCATTTATTCTAATAGTGGTTAAATGTACGCTCAATGCTGCTACTAATATTGAATCCAATCGACCTCTTTAATAATATATAAAGTAACCTAATCAATAAAATTAACACAATAATATAGTTGTTATCTGACCCAGTGTTCCCTTCAGGGAGAAATAACAGAGAGCACAAAAAATTGTTTTCATTTAATTTTAATTATAGAGAAATAATTTTCCTTAGAATTTAGAAAATACCAATTTCACGATTGTAAATGTTTACCTTAAACTCATAAATGGCAAAAATGAGACATCCGGGGGTGAATCATTTTTTTTTTGTGGCTGGTGGGGGGGGGGGGGGGTTCCTTCTCTGATATATATTTTATATTATTTTTTACCTATTTTCAAATGCTATTGAGATTCGCTCCGTAGCCGAGATCTCACCTCGTTTAACCATATGGATATTTTTTTTAAACATTTTTTTAATTAAATGAATCGAGAAAAAATTCTAACGAGATCCCAAATTAGTATTTCTAATTGGTTCCTCACAAGACACAGACATGACACGATCGATGTTTCAAATAAAAAAACCGAAAATTTTCTTTTTTCATTTATATATAAAGATTTTAATTTCTACCAATAAAAAAATTAAATTAAATTAATATCTCATCTCCGTCCCTCTCTCTCTCTCTCTCTCTCTCTCTAAAATAAATGAGAGAATTTTTATTTTTCTCGTAAATAAAAAAAAAAAAAAATCAGCGAAATTTTAATCCCCTGAACAGAATTTGAAAGCAAAATGTAATTAAGATAAATTATTATGGGGTTTCTCTAACGCTTTTTGAATTATAGTCTCTTTTTATCTTAGGTTTTATTTTTGCATAATTAATTTTCCTCACTCTATATTTTAAAATAAAAATAAAATTCAATCGATAAAAAAAATTTGTTTTTATATTGACGTTAAAGGATAAATTACAGCAAATATATATTGACTAAATATATGTGTTAGATCTATGTATTGGTACATACATTTCATTGGATCTGCAATTAGATAAAACGTTATACATGTAACATTATTATATTATATTAAAAGTTTTTATTTTTAAGAAGGGGCGTAGTTGAGGTCAAGCCTCGATGATTCTTGCATAATTAATTATCTACTCTCTATATTTCATATTTATTAAAGTCAACAATTTTCAAACCAACAAAATTATTATCTATATATTACATTTAATCTCTTAAACATAGATAAATTCCATTCATGTTAGAAAACCCTCTTAAGTAAGTAGGATAGGAAAAAATAATCCCTTTCAGGCCTTATCTTTGTTAATTTTTCACTTAATTTTGATAATCTGGGTCTTATTGTTTTCTCATTAAAAATGTTAATTTTTTTAGTCTTTCGGCATCTGAGGCCATTTAGACTTTGTCCTTATTTACAATATTTATATTAATTGGTGGCCAATATAAATATTTGCAGCTCAGGACGGGAAACGAACCGGTACGTGATGCGAGACCTTACCCATCAAGGGACAGCGTTAAAAAAAAAACAGTTTAAAAATTAATCATTTTCACCTACATTTTCTACAACTACAAAGTACTTAAATGTTCTCTGAAAATTTTCGTAGAATTCTCCAATCTTTTTAAAAAACAATAATCACACAAAGAAAAAAAGACTGGCAACAACTTTCTTCTCAAACTTACTATAGATCATTCCTTACATAATGATGTCTGTAGTTAATAGAATTAAGAAATACATAGAAATTTTTTTAAAAGGCTCGCCTAATCAAGATAAATTTTATTTGTCTCTTCTCCTCAGTTATTTAGAGCCATCCTAACGTTGTTTGAGTATTGGAACATTTGGATTTGGGCAAATATCAAAAACGCTCTTCGGAGACTCCATTCTCTTTTTTTTCTTTAATATGTAGTAAGGATTTTATTTATAATATTTTATAAAGTCAAAATGTAGGAAATACAAAAGTTAAAGGAGGTCTACCAATTATGGAGAGAAAAATTTCTCTCTTAAGGTCTTATGTACTCCCAATTTTTCTTAAAATAATAATAAGATTTAAAAAAAAAAATAAAAAATACATGACAAATTATTTAATCATTTTTTTTTTTGTCTTTTATGTACTGGAGGCAATTTCAGAGAATGATATGCTGAAAAGATGACAATGTAGAGCAATTTATTTTTATTTTTTTCAAGTCCTTTTCAATAACTTATGCTATTTAGCCTTGGTCAATATTTATTTAAATTAATTGCTAGCCAGTATAATTTAAATAAATTTTATCGCTTAGGATGAGAAGTGACTGACCTTTATTATTTATTGAAAAATATCTTTCACATATTTTCCCTTCGGGGTTACTCGTGCCTCATTTTGAAAATAGCTGATATTTTATCTAATTTTTATGAAATATTAATAATTAGATATCTAACGATCATGCAAAATAAGTACACTTTAGAACTAAAAAAAATAACGATTATTACATTTTTAAAATGTTATTTTCTTTTGGAAAAAAATCCTTCTGAACTTTATATAACATTTCATTTTTTTTTTTTTTTTGTTTTTTGTTTTTTTGTAATTTTCTTTTTCATCTTACAATAATAATTGCCCTTTTGTCTTGCAATTTGTTTTGAATAGACCCTCTGGGGTTAAAAAAGGAGGGGAGAATTTCACGCAGTTCCAATTCCTGCGGGATCTCTCTCTCTCTCACCTCCTCTTCCCAAGCACAAATCCCTCCATTGCATTTTGCAGCTCAGCGAAAAACAAACCCTGATCCCGATGTATCCCTGTGTAGACCCAAGAAGTCCCTAAACAATAACCCCACTCCCTTTTGGCATTAATGATGGCGCTATTAAGCAAACTGCGAGATATTTGTAATTAGAGTATCTATTTTAGTTGATTAGATGAAATATAAATTGGTAATTTTTCTAAAAAAAAAAAAGAAACCAATTTAAGGGCCCTTTTTGGACTCATTAGAAGTGGAAGGATGGGTCTTGAGTTGTCAGTTTTAAGAAAAGTTTATGCTTATGCAAATTGCTTATGGGCTGTAAAGCTTATGTAGTTTGGTTTAAGAAACCATTTGTTTATGCATCGATCTTTAACAATCTAATTGTAAATAAAATGTATATATATATTTTCTATATCCTATTGATGTTTTTTCTTTTTGGTCTACATTAGAAAATTTTTTTTCTTTTTGATCATTTTCTTTAAATTTTTGACTTGGAAGTTTTGGCTCAAATAGTTTTCTCCCCTCACTGAGAACGTTTTTTTCCGTTATGTTCGGTATATACAATTTTAGACTTATATTTTTGGAAATTTAACAAGGCCGCTAACAGCTTGCCAGATTCCGAGGCTACAGTATTGCTTAACTCACTCTCTTGTTGGTCCCGAGTACTACAATTTAAGAATGAATATAAGAGCTAGGAAGGATTAAATAAG
>JAAAKE020148547.1:0-12886 GCA_010014785.2 Anisolabis maritima | reverse complement strand
GCTTTGCTTACCAAGCGAAACATCTCTCTCTTCCCAACCAAAGCCGCTTATCTTGACCCGGTGAGATAGAGCAATTTCTTATCGTTGAATGGGAATATGCAATTATAGGTGTGAATAATATCTCATTAATTTGATCTGCGCGACATCCAAACAAGATGAAAACCGCCACTTGCTTCTGTCTCATTATAATCACTCTTCTCCATACAAACGGACATGGTAATTATATTTTATTATTATTAAGTCATCTTCATCGATTCTCGATCAATATCTTACAAAAAAATTCTTGTCATCTCATCCATTATCTCATTTAATCATTTGAAGCCATTAAGAAAGCCACGTCCTTTGCTAGGCATTTAAAATTTTTATTTATGTTATTTTGTTAAATTTTTTATGGGAATAGGCCCTGTCTCCAGGCTTAATAAATAAAAAAAAAAATTTTTTTTTAAAAACAAAAACAATAAAATCAAAATAGTTTTCAAATTCTTTTTTTAATTTTTTCTTAGAAAATAAATATTTTGTTGACGTTTTCGACCCGGGAGTCAAGCGTTGGTTCTACTTTGTTACTTTATTTTATAATATTAGTGTAGAGATTTTATTTTCCAGCCACCGGTCTCATTAAAAAAAAAAAAAAAAAAAATTGAAATGGCTACTCTGCGGAATTCAGCTATTTTATTTCTTATTTTTTGCGAGTTAGCGATTGGCGAATTAGGTTTTCTGATGGTTGAACTCACTATTTCTAGCATTTCAAATTGAAGTCAATCTAGTATGAATAATTTAATTTTTTATTTTATTTATAAAATAAAAAAAAAAAATTAAAATTGTCCTTATAAAAAACATTTTATCTACACTTGAATTTTTTCATTTTATATTTTTTTGGTCTTATTTTTCTTCTTAGTTCCATTTGAAAAATACTGAAATAGTATTTTTTATATAAGATTTTAAAAATCTTAATTTTTTAATTATTTTAATTTCAATAGTATTATTCTACTTATTTTGAAAATGTTTGAACAAGAATTACGGACTTTGGAAAAAAAAAAAATAAGACATTTTTGATATTCAAATAAAATATTTTTCAAAATTGAAAATATATTTTCATACTCGTCAGTAAATAAATGGATAAATTTAAAACTCAATGCGTCATCTGATGATATTTTTAAACCTGTTTTGTAGCATTTTTGCTTGATTACTTTAAGTGAGGAATCTAAGGTGAATTTAAGAATTCTTAATAATTAGGAAATAAACTTACGAATGGATTAACTTAATTAGATAGGCTATGAAAATATTTTGCATTTTAAAAAATTTAAAAAATATATTATATATATACTATCCCCTTCAAAAATAATTGTACAACTTGCATCTTTGGTTGGATAATTAAGTGCAACATAAAATTCAAAATTATCAAATTTCATGTTTTACCTATTTTCATGTACGTCTTCATTAAGACGAAACAAAAGATACAGGTTGTCCAATTACTTTTGAAGACGATAGTATATATAAAGAATGAACTTAGAAAAGGGAAGCCTTTGATGCTTTTCTTCTTCCAATTAATTTTTTTTTTCATAATTCATCGCCTTTACTGTAAAGTACTTACCAGCATGGCTCGCCTTGTAAGGGAGTGTTGATCATTAAGGGGTTCCCAGCGCCATGATGTCTAAACATATACATATACATAAAAAAATAATTCCAAGAATGTCTTTCATATATATTATTTAGATTTTGAAATATTTGGATATTGAATATTGATTGATATTGAAGTTACTTATTTTTTTTTACGGAATTGAGTTTTTCAAACATTTCAGGAACAAGTGTATTTAGATATTCGATTGTTTAGTATCTAAACTTATCGAGTCATTTAATAGAATTTCAAACTATGTCCTCTCTCTCCTAAATTACGCTTCCTTTTATTTAGAAATTTAATAATCACTTAAATTTAAATTTGCCTATTGTTGATTTCGAGATACCTCACAAAAAATAATGGAAATTACTAAATATTTTTTTAAAGTCTTTTTCGGCATCTGAGGCCATTTAAACTCCGTTCATATTTATTTAAATTCATTGGTAGCCGATATAATTAAAATAAATTTTGTCGCTTTGGATGGTAAGCGCTCCATACTGACCTTTGGATCAAGAATCTCTATCTTTTTGAGCTTAGGTTCAGGGACAATAAAAATAATAACAAAATTTCAATACTAAATTGCTATTAATTTTTATAAAGAGTTAATGAAAACAAATTTTAATGAATTTCTTTAAAAAAAAAATGACTTTAGTATGAAAAAAAAATAGTATCAAAGACTTAGCTGGAATTTTGACCTTCCCCCGATTCGCAAATATTTGAAGGTCCCGAAATTTTGTTTTGTTTTTGAGAAATCCACTAACTCTGGTTCCCAGGCCTTGCAGCCTCTTGCGTTGCGTTCTCTAAAAACCTATATTTCTAAGTTTAAGATACTATCCTCCTCAAAATAAATTGGACACTGTATCTTATTCGTTTTAATGGATTATTCCAACTTCAACACTCACACACCAATGAGACCATAAATTAATAATATTATTAACATTACTCTTATTTGTATACATTGCTATATGTATTTTAAATACAAGCCGACCTCCTTAGGCATAAATAAAACGATCAAATTGGACTAGTAAATCTCGTTTGAAACGAAAGTTTTTTATTGAGCATTCAAAGGCTGCCTTATTGCTGAAACTTTTCTTGTATTATTATTAGAAGACTTACAATAATTCAAAATCATCAACTATCATTATACTTCATATAGGTCTTCTAATTTTCTATTAAGACAAAACCAAAGATACATGTCGTCCAATTACTTTTGAGGGGGATAGTATATTTTATTTATTTAAAAAAATATTTCTTAATTTTTAATTTCTCTTGTTTATTTTACACAAAGTTTAATTTTTGATAAAAAAAAAAAAATAATGAAAATTATTCGTTATTTAAACATGATAATTATAATTCAAGAAATTGAAAAAAATTTGTTCACATTTTGAAATTGAGATTCACTTTAAATGGGAAGAAGACCAATAGAATGAAAATTATAACCTAAATAAATATTCAGGCCTTGGCCAGGAGCTTTAATTAATATCGACCCTCTTAATAGAGGTTCGTTAAACCCCCGATAAGATCGTTCAATAATTAAAGCCCTTATGAAGTTGAAATTTCTATCATGTGGAATAATTTAATAAAATACAAATAGAAACACTACTATAATATTTATGATTCTAATCTTTTTTTTTTCTAATAAAAAATTTCCTCAATCATTGTAGTTGAATTGATACAAATTAAGAATTTTTATTTGTTGTCTATTTGTAGCTTATGAGCGAAATGCTATTTGCATACACTTGACCCTTGTCATAACCCAGTTGTTAACCACGTAATACGTAGTAATTTAAATATTCCATTTCCAAATATTGAAGAGCTACTGGGCCGAAGATGGTTGTGAGATATATCTCCCTAGCTCTAATTGAGAAAATTGCTGATAAAAATAAATCTTTCAAAATTGAATTCTATTCTATTATTCTATAACTTTAATTATCGAAATTACTTTTATTTTATTAATAAAAAAAATTTTTAAAGTATTTTAGCAATAACTCACTCACGTTTTCTCATTTATATTATTTTTTATCTTTTTATTTATATCAGAGAAAGTCAAGGTTAATGAATAAATATATATGTAGAGTTATTAATATTTATTTAATATATAAAACAATTTTATTTATTTATTCCTGGATCTTTATTTACCAAAGGATCATTTCAACTTTCAAACAACCTTTTTCTTGATATGCTTAGAACTTTTCTGAGAATTGTATTGATATCTACAGTTAACAAAATAGTAAAAATTAACAATTTTATGACAATGATAATTGAAGGAAATGGGAAATTTTATTTTACCGGAGGCTCATTGAATATAAATATGTTGTTTCTTTCCCATTCAAGTTCAAAAACCTGAAAACTAACCATCCAATTGTTAAAGCCAAACTGCTCAACGTAAGATGAAATTTTTTTCTCTTTGTCTATAATAGTATCACATTTGAGAAAATTGGTCTTTTAAATTACCGGCTATATATATATATTTATCAAAATTTTTTATATGAGAAAAAAGAATCTTTCATTGTTGGACTTGTCATTAAAAAAAAAAATAGATTATGTTAATATTTATAATTTAAATGGGTTTTTCTAAAGTAAAAATTATAAATGGGAATTGCTTGTTGGCTAAGTAATTGGCTAAGTAATTAAAGTGGGGCTTATAGTGGCTAGCTCTCTCCGCCCATCACATTGTTACTATTATATCTACTATCTCCCTCAAAAGTAAATGATTCTTAATTGTTTTTTTTATTTATTGATAATTAGAAGACACCTACATGAATTAAGAAAATAATAAATTTAATAACAAGTAAAACATTATGAAATTTGCTGATTTTAAATTTCATGTAGCTCTTCTAATTATTCAATAAAACGAAACAAAAGATACAGCTTGTTCAATTTCTTTTGAGGGGGATAGTACGCGTCTAACACTTTTGGCACCCTTGTACAATTTTATATATATCACTCCTTATTCAAGTATTATCCATTAATATTATCCTAGTTAAAAATGAAACGAGAATTAAAGCACGTTACAAAACTTTTCCTTATCTTTTTAACTTTTTATTTAAAATATTAATTATGCAACAAGCTTTCATTGTCTTTTGGCTTTCTGACAATTTTAGTGGTGGAAAAAAAAAAAAAATAATAAAAGCCCTATATTTTAAAAATCTACTAAAAAGAGGAAAATAATTTTTTTCAAAATATATTTGGCTAATTAAATTTAAAGAATGGTGCGCTCACTGACTACAAAATATCATTCATAAGAAATTCGTAAATAAAATTTTCACAAATACCCCCACTCTTCCTTATTCGTAGTATAAGGAAACTATTGTAATCGTCTAAAAATTCAATCAAATAAATAAATACTTAGCATCGAATACACACAAAAAAAATTAGAGGCTTGTCATCAGTGCAAATAAAATTTATTAATAGCATAGATAGGCCTAAATAAAATTTTTATGAATGAGAAATTTTTTTTAACAAAACATTAAAAATAAAAAGTTTGAATCAATTACTAACCGATCAACCCCGTTAATTTGGGCGTTGAAATTTTGTATTTAATCTCCTCCAATTCTATTCGCTTTAGTTTTAAAAAGTTATATAAAAAATCTCTCTCCAAAGAGAGAGCCTTTCCAAACTTATCAAGCGAATAATTAATAAACTATCAGAAAACTAATTTTTCTAATATAAAAATTGACTTGCGGTTTTTTATCTTTAAATTTCCTTTCTACTTTACTTACTTTAATTCCGTTTAGAAAATTTCTTAATGGTCGAGATGATCGAAGGAATCAGCTATTGAGCCTTTGGTGGTTGCTGGTTTTTTATCGCAAAAGAGAAAGAAGGAAAAGTTTTAATTAAATTGAAATTCCTTTTCTAAATAATAACACACTCGTTTTATATTATTAATTAATTTATTAGTGAGAGATAATTCTAACATAATACAATTTAATTAAATTCAACTTGAAATCTATTGATTTACTAAAAATAAAGATAATTTTTTTTTATATGGATTAGCTCGATAATTTCGTGATAAAAAAATAAAATTAATTTTTTGGAAAAATATATATATAGAGAGAGAGAGCATAGGAACAATTACGCTCATGGGTCATTAAACAAGATCCTGATAGTTAATGAGAGAGAGATTTCAAAGTTTAATAATATCCGTATAATAATGAACTTAATACAATTAATTAATGGATGAACATCATAAATTATCATCATACCAGAGAAGAATAATGATTCCCCCTTCTCTTTTGGAATGTTAACTTTTCCCTTTATTATATAGAGTATAATACACCCCCCCAAAGAAGTGAATTATATCCGTCTACTTAAAAACAACAATAAGTTTTATAGTTGGTCATTTTATAGATGCAAGAAAGCAAGGAGCGTTGTGAAGGCGTCAAGTGACAAAAAATAAATAAATAACTCTTAGGCGATCGATTTCGCTTTATTTAAAGCACATCTGCCTTTGATGAAACATATATTGGAGAATATAAGTGAAAAGATGACAATTTTATTTTTATTTTTTTTTTTTTGGACTTAACGTGGAATTAAAATTGACATTAATGATAATTATAAAAACTATATACAAATTCTAAATTTATCTATTTCTCAATTTATTTTTATTTTTATTCATAAAATTTTTGTTGTTCTTTTATTGACTAAATATCCAGAGCAATATTAAAAAATTTTATAATTGAAATTTTATGTTACCTCATTGTTAATTTTAATTTATACAAAGAATATAATGAATAGACGACATTAAAAAGCTCCTAAAAAACATATATACCAACTTTTTTCGTGAAAAAACTCAATTTATAAATATTATCATAATTATGATATTAAAACTTTATCTATAAGAAATTTTTAATTAGCTATTAAAAAAAAAAATAAAAATCTAATATTGTGGTTTATATTTCGGTGATTTCAAGCGAAAAATTTCCTGTCCCTCCTCGAAATGGAAGGGGATTTGGTTCTTCCTCGAAATATATTTCTAGATATGTGGCTGCAAGTTACAATTTTTCGAACACATATTTATTAAAGAAATATTTAAAAAAAAAGCCCGGTCTTCTGTCAAAATGTTATAAGTGTAAAATACTAAATTCGTTAATATAATGTTCTTGTAAGGAGGTCATGAGATATATGAAGAAGCATTCTCTCAACATATCTCATTTTAATGCCACCTCCATCCTCAGTGTCAAAATGGCACTCATTTATATGAATGTCAAATGAATAAAAATTGTCAGACCTAGAGCTGAAGATTTTTTAATCCTCTCCTAAAAGGCTTTAAATATGAAGGCCATGATTAATTTGGAAAAGATTCAGGGGATCTCGTGAGTATGTAGACTGGGACCATTAACCTTCAAATGCTTTTACATTAAAGAACTTTCTTCTTATTATTTCTTATATAATAACCTCTCGATTCAGTTGACCCTCTCTTAAATTGCGTGCATGGGTTTTCAAACTTAGGGTAGCAAGTAATTATGATACCGATCGAAGCCGCTTCGGCAGCGCCTTCATTTCGTCCAACTTCTCCATCCTACCTACTATACTAAATTATGGATTCTTTGTGCGTGTATTTGACTTCTCCAACAAATCAAATAACTATTTTTATTTTATTTACACTTTTTTTTTTAATGATCCCCTACAATTTTTCAAAGTAATTTTTTTTTTTTTTAATCAATACAGTTTAAATTTTTCCTTATACTTAGAGAGATTATTCAAGTCCGTTATAAAAATAACATATAATGTAGAGCAATTGATTAAAAAAGAAAAAGATGGCGATGGAAAAAAATCTTAATGTAAAATCGATATATGACTCATTTATATATAGTAAAGTTTGACAAAAGATCTAATAACATCCGAAAGCTTCCCCATTAATGCCATTAATATGAATCAATAATAATATAGTGGTATTAAATTTCTTATATATAATATGAAAATTAACACATCTTTAAATTATTTCTTAAACCTCTCGTTGATCACGAAGCTGTTGAGATGTTAGTAATTATAATTAAATAATCAGTCCTGTTTTATCAAAAATTGAGTAAACTTTTTTAATCTACTCGCCTTACCTATCTACATTATATTAATATTATATTGAATGTATTTTATAGTATTACATTCGAGATCTTTTAAAATTTTCTCCGACGTTAAGGGATCATTAGAAAGAGTTTAAGAGCTAGAGATGTTGCCAATTAATCTGTTAAGACACTCGCCTATTTTCCAAAAATTGGTATTCGGCTCGACCGAAATTTTTGAGGAAAAATTTGGTAAGATTTCAAAACTTGAAAAAGCATGACCATTGTTAGTTCAGCCCATCCCGCTTTTCGATCCCACTCAAAGTTTTTCCGCCACTAACATCCAAATGCTGACTCGGTACTCTAAATTATAATTTAAAAAATAAATAAATTTCGAGTATTGTCATTTTTCATATTGCTACTTAAATAAATAAATAGTTCAGTATGTAGTATGTTGTTCCAAAATAATAAATTGTTCTTTTCTTTGATATATGAAGTTTAAAAAAATAAATAAATTTATGTCACAACAATCCGTTAGGAAAAAAATTAATGGAGACTTTTTTTTTAACCCTCTTGCTTATTTATTTGCGAAGGTGAGTTCTTTAGAAAAAGCTTTCATGTCTGCTTTTGTCAGATGATTTGGAAATAAATAATCACTTACCTATTCATGATTCAAGAGCATTTCTCTATAAATAATTCGAAAAAAGAAAATTAGATTATGAATTAAATTCACTAGATTAATTTTCCAGTTTATCTTTATCTATTTGTGGAAATTCTTTAATAAATGATGTTTCAAAATGAATTTTATAATTGCATTCTCCTTCATCTTTGTTTTATTCTCATGAAGAAGAAATAGAAAAAATATTTATTTTTAGTACCTTTAAGTACTTATTTTCATGTTTAGTGCGCGGGTTTTCGTCAAATCAGAAATTCCACCTTTATTTTTTTTTTAAATATTCCTTTTTTCTTGGATTGATTTACTTCTCGAAAATCCCTCCTCCTCCCCACCTTATTATATTTACATTTTTAACCATATTTATTGACTTTAGGTAGTAAGGCGTAATTTTTTTTAGGTTTTTTTAAAACATTTTTTTGAATCTTGAATTTTTGATTGTTTAAATAAAATAAATAAAATTTTTGCCGAGAATGTAAGATAAATTTATGATAAATAATTCATGTTATACTGGTTTAAATATACCATTCGTTTATATTTTCAGCTCAGAGTTAAAGCTAAAATAAATCGAGAATGAAACGCTATATTCGTTCGAAAAAATGAATAAAAGAAAAGTCTTAGAAATCAATAGTAGTTTTATAGAGCACATCATGTCGGGATGGTTTAGCAAACAAAGCAAAAATATATAAATCAAACTATCATCACAATCTTACTTTTTAAGAGATAAAATTATTGTTAGAATTATTTAAATTCGGCAATTTTATTTTTCGGCATTGAACTACCGATCAGGATATGAAGAATATAATTGAGCCTTGAATTATGAACTCACCTTGACTCTACTCCAAGGGCCAGTGGCTTTTGTTAATTTTAATTTCCAAACTCTAATAACAGACTATTTATGAATTATGTTTATCTAAAACATTTACATTTACTTTTTATGCAGCCATTTTCGCTTACAATTTAAACAACATTAACACACACTTAACTTTAAGGCCAAATTGGAATGGCAATAAGTCTAATCTGACCAAAAGAAATGTTAAATGGTAAATACTTTAATAACTAGATCTTTACCAAATAGATAAACTGAATTAAAAGTCCTTATTTACACTCAGGGGCTCACACCTCTGAAGTAGGTGGGACCACGAGCCTCTCGCCACTTTTTTTCACTCTTTAATCATTGTAATCTTAAGTTGCTTTGTGCGCGGGTTTTCTTGACGTCACATTTTCCATATCAAGGTATTACTTGGAGCTGCTTTGTTTTGTAATCTTCAAATCAAATTTTTCATTTTATTATTATTATTTATATCATAATTTACATTCTTGAATTGCTATTTTAACAAAGCTACAATGAATATTGTTTTTTAGGTAATTAATTAAAGTTTTTAAAATTTTGAGAGTCACCAAAGACTTTCTTAATTTTTTGGCCATTCGTCAGAGGATTGAGGATAACTGCCAACTCCTCTTTCTATCTTGATTAATATTAATTATAATAATAATATTTATTTATTCGAAAAAATAATTCACTATTCAAAAACAAATTCACAATGACAAATAAATGCAAATAAGCCAATAAAAAAAATCAAAAACAAAAAAATTAAAATGAAAAACAAGTAAAGACAGTACAAAAAACTATAAATAAGATAAATAATAGAAAAAATATAAATATATTCCTAGTCGTTTCGAGGCATGTATCGAATAATTATAACTGATTCAAATGAATAGGTCTCGAAAACTATTATTAATGAATGGAGAAATAATTTTTTGAACTTTTTATTCGAAAAAAAATTGTAAAGAATGAAAAAAAAGGGGGGGGGGACAAGACTCCAATCGATTTTGGGAGGTCTACTCGTTTATATATCGACAAAGGCCGGAGCTTAGTTTCTTTTGACTTGATTGAAATCAATATTTATTCTAAGGAAAAGTGACGATTTTCTTCTAATCTAATTATGCAAAAAGTATATTAAATAATTATTTTTGGCTTCCTTCGACTTTATTTTTATAATTTTTTTTAGTCTGAGTCATATGGGATTAAGAAGGTATTGTAATCATACCAAATTTGTCATTTTGATGAAACAACGAATTATGAACTTTAAAGCAGGATTTGATTACGTATTTTCAAGGCGGTTTGTGAACATGTTTTCTCATACTTTAAAATTATAAGATCAATTACATTGTGAAATAACCATTTTTTCACATTTTGAGATTACTTACTGTGACAAATATTTTTGTCTTCATCAAATCTCTCTGCTATCAATCACGTGATACAAAAAGATTTTGCGAGATTCCTAGTGAACATACACATAGGCATGCTGAGAGAGAATTAATACAATTTTTTTTTTAATAAAAAAAATATGTGAATGTTCACTAGGAATCTCGCAAAATCTTTTTGTATCTCTTTGACTCCTGAGATATCTATCTGATGAAGATAAAAAATATTTGTCGAAGCGTCATTAAAGGAAAAAATTATTTGAAAAAAAAAAAACAAAGGCTATAGTACGTCATTTCACAATTCAGTTAAGCTAAATTTCACGCCTTCTTTTTATTTCCATTTTATTAATTATAATAATCCATACATAACAACAGACTTTTTTTTATTAATTTTTTCAGTATTTTTTTTTTTTTTTTTTTTTTTGATTATTGTATTAAATATTAATTTTAGAAAAAAAAATTCTTAAGGTGGAATGATATTCTTTCTAACTTTTGTTCAAAACTTTTTTAAGTAAACTTCGTTTTTGAAAAAACTAAAGTACTTTTTAATATAAATGTTGATCACTTTTTTTTTTTTTTACTAAAATATTAGTCTTATGAAAGATCAAGAAACTCAGGGGCTAGGTTAGCGACCTGTGAAGAGCTTCAGTCTCTCTTTCTCGCTCTTCATTTAAATTTAAATTAACTATAATAACAAATTATCTCAATAATTAGACGTAAATGGTAAACATAAAAATCTAATTTTCCACAGGTTTGATAATTACAAACTAAAAAAAAAAAAAAAAAAACAAGTTTAAAAGAGTAAAGTAGGGCTTAAAAGTTGAATTTAACTTGTTGACATGAAAAATTAAACTTTATACTAGGTAGTTTACAAGAATTTTGATTATATAAGATTTAATTTATCAGTGTGTGAGTGACTATAGATAGCAAACAAGTTGTTTTACGTTTCTTCTTTTTTTTCCCAAGTTTGGCCTTCGTTAAAACAGTCGATATAAAAAACTTTTTTTTTTTCAATTAGATTAGCATATTTCAATTCATATTTAATTATTAGGATTTTTTTCTAATTTTATTTCAAAACAAACAAAATAAAAAAGTTCATTAAATATTGATTAAATAAAAATTATTTTTTCTATCATAAAAAAAAAAAAGATAAAATCTAACCCCTTTTTTATATATTATTATAGCTACTAACTTTTTTACTAAAACTCAAGATGAGATGGGTGGGTGTACACAGATCAGAGATATGTGAGATATTCTACTAAAATTTATTCACATTAATCGATTAAAAATATAAATTGCGCTACGTGCTTACTTCTCATCTTGAATTCATCTTTTAATATTTATTTTTGTTATTTAATTCTTTGTTTGTGAGTCTTTCTGACGTCAAAAATTCCACACCTTGATAAACTAGTATTACTAACTTAAATTAAATGAAATGGAAATTTTATTTTTATTTTATTAATGCCTTATGCCTTGTAATAAATTCAACTTAGCTTCTTACTTTTATATAAAATTTTTTGATCATATTTTTATTTTTTTCCCTTCTAAATTGCATAAATTTCTTCTAGATTTTTATTTTTTTTTACTAATTTATTATATTGATTTTTTTTTCAGTACGATTTTCCAACTTTTCCCGATCCATTACTAAACCTTCTTCTTTTGTTAAAAAGTGTTGAATAATTTAGAAAACAGTCAATCGGACTAAGCCGAGCGGTCAACTTTACCGACCACTTACTTACAAATATAGGATGCAATCTTAATTATTTTCTTTTGTCTAAAATTCAATTAATACAATACAATTTAATTATTAATTAATTTTTCTTTTGTTTATTGATTTTAAAGACAATTAAAAAAAAAATTATTTATATTATATTAGCTATCAATTAATATAAATAAATAAGGACGGAGTCTAAATGGCTTCAGATGCCAAAAAATACTTAAAAAAATTGAATGGCCAAGTTCAACTTAAAATAATTTTTATTTTAAAGTTACAACAAATTTAGATATGAATGTTGATTATCATTTTAATCGGGAGAAGGTCTAATTTTCAAATATATAAAAGAAATTATTATTATATATATGGTAACTAAGAAAAAATCTACACATCCTCTAGCGCCCCTCGAAATAGTCCGATGTTTGCCAAAAATCATTCAGTTCTTGACATTTAGGTCCATTTTATGTGTGCAAAATGTCAACACAACCAAATAGTTCTTTTTAGAGTTGTTGTGGATGAAAAACTTACATATCATTCGAAAAAGTATTTAAATGATCTCATGAAACCTCAAAACACATTTTGGTCGCAATTAGCATAGCATTAGTACAATTTAGTTTTTTTTTTTTGCAATTACAATAACTTTATCTATTCTAACCTTTGGTTGGTCAATAAAG
>JAAAKE020148536.1:0-12886 GCA_010014785.2 Anisolabis maritima | reverse complement strand
TCTTAGAGTTATCCTGGCTTTTATAAAAGATCATTTACACATTTTTTGGCTATTTAAAAGCCTCATTATATGGGAAATGAAAAAAAATATATAATTTATAGTCTAATAAGATAATTTAAACAATGCTTTCTCTCTATATATTTCATAAATAGCCAAGAGAAAGTAAAAAAATTCTTTGCCAAAATTAATTATTAACTTTCATTTAGATTTAGTTTGACCCTCTTCCCACCCCCCTTTATGTCCGAGAGGATAAAGGTATTGACATTATCAATCAATATTAATAACTTCCAAAGCCAAGAGGTGTTGGTTCGGATCCCAGGCAGTCCGATGAAAACTTATTTAAATCAATTGAATACTAATGGTATAAATAAATATACTTGGATAACAAGTATTGTAAATAATATAATTGTCATTGTTTAAAAGTCTATATGGTCTCAAATTTCTAAAAGAGTAAAAAAAATCAGAATCGAAATCGAAGAGAAATAATATCCATTATTTAATATTTCTATGTTAGAAAACGTTAACCAAAAGTGTTAGTCCTTGAAAAAATTCAAATATTTGCAAATATATATTAATTTCTCCTGTTTTTTATTATTAAATTTGGAACTTTTAGCATCTTTTTTCTCTCTAAACGAGAGGAATAATTCGTTGAGAAATCCCTGATCGACTCTTCTGGCCTTTAAAAATGTTTCTCACTTCTCAGAGGGTCTCCTCTTTAGTCAGAAGTAGACTTATTTATTTATTTATTTATTTTTTTTTTTTAATTATCTTATTCGGAGTTTATACTATATTTAAAATATAGATGACGAAATGTGCCGTCAGGACAAAATTCTATTTTGCAAAAATATACATTTTTATAAGTTGGAATATATTTTTGTTTATATTAAAACAAACTCTTATTTTATATTTATTATATTGTTTTGTTTTCATTGTAAGTATTGTATTGGTATGGTACTGGATGGCTAAGGCTGTCTGAAAATAAAATTTAACAAAAAAATACCCAACTCTATCGCTGTCCTATAATTACAAACATTTTAAAATTTAATCCCTTATATTGAGAGATGCCATTCCCTTAATTGCTTCAAATCAACGTTTTAGGAACCAGAGATTTCAAAAAGCAAAGGCAAAAATTCTGAATATAAATTTAATCTTAATAAATCTGTGTTGTCCTCTGCCCCTTGGTGCAGAGATAGAGGGCTCGTCTCACATACCAAAGGTCAGAGGTTCGCATCCCGTCCTAAGAAACAAAAATTTATATTATATTAGCTACCAATTAATATAAATAAATAAGGCCGGAGTCAAAATGGTCTCAGAAGCCAAAAAAGACTTAAAAAAAATTACGATATAACAAGTATAAATAAAATAAAAAAATAGGGAAAGAAAGCAAAATGGCTTATATTTTAAAATTAATGATTTTTAATGGATTACCAAATAAAATCATACATTTGATCCATTATTTTACTCAATAATAACTCAATATATCGGTAGATGTATCCCTTAGCATATACTGTACGCATATATAATAGGATTTTTACTCTCTTGCTTTCTGCTTCCTTTTAATAATCAAAAGTTAAATATAATGCGAGACTAGAAACTAGAAAAAAAGTGAAAAAGTTGGTGGATAACGTAGATGATAACTATGGAAAAAAAAAAAAACGGGAAAAAACACTCAGCTTTATGATTCACAAAAGTTAATAATTTTCAATATATATTACAGAGTTAAATTTGTTTCTAGCTCCTAAATAGGGTATTTTAGTGTCTCTGCTGAAGGAGGGAGGACTTAGAGTCATACAAAAAGTACACCTCTTGATTACCTTTGTCCAATCAACGCAGATACAGACGACGATGATTAGGCCTTAAGCCCAGACGAGATTCACCCGCCCCCACCCCCTCTCTCTCTCTCTCTCTGTGTGTTACCCCTACAGACACTTTAATCTACCCTCCAACTAACTCGTTCTTTAATCTAGCACCTCCTACCCTCTCTTTTATTCTCAGAAAAGAAAAAATGTAAACACAAGCATAAATTAAATGAGGGTTAAATATTTAACAGGAACAGAAAAAAATATAAATTTTATATATATATATATAAAATAAATTATATACATGTCATCAGCCAACCGGAAGAGATATATTTTATAGTTTTTATCTTAAAATGGGTAGGGGATGACCACAGAAAGGACTGGAATGAGTGCTTAATCAAATTTCACGAATATTTACTGATTTTAATTAAATTTATAATTAATTATTAACTTAATTTCATTTCATTTATAATTAATTAAAATCCTCCTGTTCCTGTGGCCGAGAGATTAAAGATATTGTTCAATATCATTTAAAGTCAATATGGCCTCAGATGCCGAAAATGCTTTTAAAAAAAATATTAATTAAAATTGATTTAAAATAAAAGTACAAAAAATTTTCAAAATTTTTTTTAAAATAATATTTTGTTAATAATGTAAAGGTTGCAGAAATTAGTTTATGTTTCTTTGCTAGAATGTAGGCAATGACCATATTCGCGCCAATGACCATATCGAAAATATAAGCATATGTAATGGATTTTTAACTTTTGATTAATTTCCATTTTTCTTCTTTGGATTCAATAAAAATATTCAAAAATAAAAAAATACAGTGTTTACCAACACTTCATATCAGCCACTCTGTATATAATACATACATAAATAAATTATAAAGGATTGTCCAGCTAAAGTAGTATCGTATGTATTTTCTCGCTGAGAGAGAGAAGGATACGAAATGTAGCTGGGTAGCTTTGAGACCTAAAAGAATCTCTAGAGCCCAGTAAAAATTTGTGAATAATTATTAAATTTTATTAATAAATTTGAGACGGAATAAACTCAATTATGCCCGGGTAGTGCATTATAAAAACTTTTCCATAAATTTAAATTATAAATATGAATAAATGAACAATATATTATTATTCCTTACAAATGAAAATACAATATGTTGTTTAATTCGTGTTTGGACTATATATCTCATTAGAAAAAGAGTTTGGGAATTTTTCATTTTTTTTTTTTTATTTTTTTGCCGTCTACTTATTTGGTACGTGATGTCGGTTTCTAAAAGGGAAAAAACTGGAGGACGTCCCGAGTATAAAATGCATTAGAACAACCCTCATATGAGGACCTCCCCTTCTCTTTTCTTTCCCTCGTTAAGCCGAGACAGCCTGCAAGCGTTGAGAATGAAATATGATAGAACAAAAAAAGAGGAAAATTAATTTTATAACATTATTATTATTATAGTTGTTGTTTGTTTTATATTTCAACAACATCTGAGATCATCGAAATCGTCTCCTATTTTTATTATTCATGTTATGATTGTTATGATTACGTGCTTTCGCTCAACAATGACCACATTTAAGAAAATATAACATGTGCTGTATAATTTTATTTTAAATGGAATTTCAATTTGTTATTTAATAATTTATTTAAATTAATCTATAAAGAGTAAGAATGAAAATAAATGCCTTGGTGTGTTCAAACTTACACAGACAAATTGATCTCAAATGAGGTGCGCACATTTTTTTTATTTTTTGCTATGTGAACTACTCCTTTGAAATAAATGCTCAAGTCAGTGTGGACATTTCTATTTTCCGGGCCTAAAAGAAATTCGTTTTGTAATCAGATTATATTATCAAATGAATTAAATTTTATCTACATTTATATTTGAAAAAAATAAAAAAACAAAATATAGTTTAAAAACATAAACTCTTAATATTAATTTTTATGTCTTAATAATCCTTTTTATGTGAAAAATTTTCTTCCATATCTATCATCATTAAATAAATGCCCATAAAAACTTAAGATTACGATTTAAGAAGCTAATTTATCAATTTGAAAGTATTTTCAAGTTAACAAGAATTTGTGGCACACATACCCTTAGAAACATATCTATATACGGTATATAGCTCCATAACATGATATATCTGACTAGATAATGGTCAAATCGTGTAGTTATGACTTTAAGAGGTTTTTATAATATTTATCCTAGATATGAATGCGTTGGTCGAATGATTATTTGGTTGAATGGGTATTTCTTTCTTTAAAATAGTAAATTTTATTGGGAACAAAGTTAAAAAAAGCTGTCTTTTGAGGAGAAATCCAGGCGTGAATTCTTTAATATGAGCTTTTTAATGCCCCTCCTTCTCTATGCCAAGTGGCCATTTCTTTTCTATTCCAAGTTCACATTAAATAATACTTATCCAAAAAATCCCGCTTTGACTGTATTCGAACAGACGACAATGACCTAACTATTAATTCTCGGAACCTTGTTTAAGGTTCTTATCTCTAAAATAAAAATGTTCTAAACAGTCATTCTTAGTGAAAGAGCGTCCGACCGGGTATGACTGAACATTTATTGGACAATTCCCATCATACTCTATATATAATATGTCAATTAAAAATATAAAAGAGAAATAATTAAATTTAATATTTAATGTTGAGAAGGAAATTTGCAAATGAACTTTTTTTTTAATATGAAGTAAGACTATATAAAAAAAGAAAAGCTAAATTTATTCGACAATAAAATGAATTATGATGAATTCATCCTAATTTAGTGTAGTTGCGTTCATTCATTTAGAATAATTGAGCCGCCTATTTCGTGAGATATAAAATAACTTTATATTGTTGATATAGATTAAATTTATGTAGAGTCGAAACATAATAGTAACAATATAACAAATTTATGCCTGTATTTAATGTGTAAAAAGAGGAAAAGAGAAGTGTTACTAACCAAATCTTACAAACATTTTTTAATTTAGTTTAAAAGGCTACTTACGTATAAGTCAAGTGAGTGAAAAAAAATACTTTTAAAGATTGTTTTCTCAAGAAAAAAACTTTCGAGCGAAAAAAATAAGATGACTGTTATAATCCAACAATAAGTAAAAGGAGCAGTCAAGGGAAAAGCCCTTATATAAATAAAACTCAGTTGTTGAAACATTTTGGATATTGAAATACCCTCATCAATCAATTTAGAGCATAAATAGGATGAAATAACGCCTATTTCAGCTTTGAGTTATTTCAATAACCAAAACATTTCCACAATTGAATTCATCTAGCGCCCAAAAAAAAAGTTTATATACTCTTGCACCGGCCCTGGAGATTATATAAATCTATATATATTTGAACACAAAAAACAGCTATTTTTGAACATCATACAAATTCTTCTTAATTTATTTTGAGTTTTTCATGTTTTAAATATAGATTTAGAGAATAGAAAATTTTTTTAAATGACGGGTCGTTAAATTTTCAAGATAAAATAAAAAGGACTTTCTAATCTGAAGATGGAAGATGCGCTGTTCCTGAAACTTTAAGCCGAGGATTAATAAAAAAATTTTTTAACCTTGCGGAAGTCTTTTTTATTTTTTCCGGAAATTCAACGACCCTCATCTGAAATCAATATTTAAAATAGCACGAGAAACTAAAAATAAAATAAAAGAAATTTTGTGATCTTGTGATCTTCTTACTCACACCAGCTTTTTGTTTATTTCTTTTATTTGTTCAACATTTTATTTTTTAGATAGTATTTTAATTATATTCTTATTTCTGCCTTGTAAAAACATTCCATGTTTAAAAGTTTTATAGGCTCTATTAAATATGTAAGTATTCTGTCCCACATATTCTCTCAAGTCCCAGAATGTATTAAATATGTATTAGCCATCCCCAGTAACTTTTCCGTAATAGTGGGAAGGAAGGTTGCCAATTTTTCTTGATGAAACATTCTTGTTTTGCGATGAGTTATAGTGAAGATTTTTATCTCAACTTGTCTCTTGTTTATTTTTGTAATTTTTCAAAATTATCTTCCTTTCTCTTGCGGCTTGCTTCATTAGTTCTGGTGTGAAATTTAATTTTGGTAAATGTGATTATTATCTTGACAAGATCTTTATATATTAGTATGAAAAATTGACGAAATAATTTTTGAAATAACGCCTTTAAAATTTTCATGTTTTATAGTAAATTTTATTTGCTTTCCGGTGAAATAATCTTCTTGGCCTTATACCTCAGCGTGGCCGGCATTTTTAATTTTAAATTTGCAGAGAAAAAGCAAGCCATCCCGTGGATTTGCTTAAAAAGGAGCACAAGAAATGCTAGCCTTAGCTCAGAAAACTTTCTAACAAAAAATATATTTTTATAAACAACCATACAGATTGAATTTAAAATATTTATATTTATTTTATTTATTTAAATATATTTTAATTTACAAAATCTATTTAATTTTCTTAGTACATAATATTTTTACGGAATTTGCGCACTATTTTTGCCAGTTTGATTGTTGAAAAATCCGGGGTTTTTTTTTTGAAAAAGGTTTATATTTATTCTAGTTCGAATGAGAATAAAATAGATACGTTTTATTAAAATTTTATTATTAATAGAAAATTCAAAATCATTTTTAAAAAATTAGGGTATGCAAAATATGCGGGGGCGCAAATTACGATATTTGTAGTAATAAATTTTTATGCGTTGAACTCGCTGTTGTTTTGTTATTTCATTGTTCTACATTAAGTAACTTAGTAATTACTCTTCTTTTTCCCTTTTAAAGACATTATTTAAGTGAATTGCGAAAAAATTTATTTTCTAAGGTTCATAAAAAAAACCTCTGGGTTATATTATAAAAAATATAAAATTTTGCTAAAGCTAGTTAGAAGATAAGAAGGAGTTGATATGTTATTAGATTCTGATATCTAATTCGCATTTTAGGTTTGTCATAATAAAATGAATTCAGTTGCATAAATAGAGGATCTAATTGCAAAAGAGACACTCCTTAAATAGGAGGGAAATGTTATTAGTTGAACGAGAAGAGCAAGAAGAGAGACACAAGCTGTTGCCCAAGGTTCACCCCCAAAAGCCACACTCGACGACACTGATTAATAACAGAACAACAACAACCTCCACCCTCGAAGGGAGGGTGGCTGATATCAACACATCTCACGTTCTTAAGAACGAGATAGGCATCTGCTTGCTGGAGGCGGTGGTAGGTCAGATTCCTCTCCGTTGTCTTATTAATCTACAAAATTTAAACAGATGGAAGGTTTTTAATAAAAGGTTTCTTTCTTGTAATTCCTCTCTTGCTTTTAGCAATTCTCTTGTTGATGGAATTTGCATTAAAAAAGAATTATTAATTTCTAAAAGAATTTTTTTTTAATTATATTTTTATTTAAAATTCATAAAACTTCTTTATATTCAAATTGACTAAACGAATTCTTCTTTAAATTTAATTGTATTGTTTCTAAAATGAAATTCTTAATAAATTTAGAATGAGGTTCGGCCTTAGATCGATTGGTTTACGCGTTCCTGAGGAAAAAATAGCTCCATTTAGATGGAGATTTTTATTAATAAGGATAAAATTTTAATTAAAACTTGTACTATGCTCTAACTAATTTAAGATTAGAAATTTTTACAAGATCTTTTTGTTCCAATCAAGATTTACAACATGAAATGGGTCTTTAAGTAAGAGGGGATGTCGAGGGTCTAAAGCTAACAAGAAGAGATTTCCACTAAGTTCTTGCAGAAAGACCATTAAGTTCTGCCCAAATTAATTAAGTAATAGTAATATAAGAGAAGTGAGATTTTTTATTTTAATCTTAATACTTAATACTTCATTTTAAAAATTATAAAAATAACCGAAATAATATAAATAAAAGATTTTTTGTCATAATCCTGGTTTATTTTAGTAATTAAAAATATAAAAAACATTAATATACAATACGATGTTTCAGCTGCTATTTCTGCAGTTGTCATCAGGTAGATAAATTCACTTTGATAAGAAAACACACCGGCTGCAGAAATAGTGGCCGAAACATTGTATTATATATATATTTTTTTTTTTTTTTGTGTATTATTAATTACTAAAATAAACCATATTTAATGATAAAAAATATTTGTTATTTTAAATAACAGTCTTAATTAACTGAAATAATATTTTTCTTATTAAAGTATATAAATAAAATGTTAAATTATTTATGAAATATTCGCAAAATCAGAAAGTGCTTTGGGACTCCCTCTTCCATCTCTAAATTGAAAAGTTCACATTAAATATAACAAAAATAAACAACATAGAAAATTATATATAGAGAGATCGGAAAGTAAAGATAGAACTTTTGTATTCGTTTTAGAAATGCTTAAAAATTAAAAAAAAATAATTTTCAAGAATGTACTAGGATTGGAACATGGGAGAGTGGGACTCTAAAAGAAGAGAAAGAACTCTAATACGATGTCCTTTAAAGGAACGCACCCCCCCCTTCCTTGGCCGAGAGGTTAAAGATATTGATGTTGACAATATGATAACTTTAAAAAAGTCAAATGTGGGTTCAAATCCGAGCAGTCGTATGAAAAATATTATTATATATATATTTATAAATATGCTTGGATAATCTGTATCGTAATAAATATATAATTGTAATTGATTAAAGTCTATATAGCCTCAGATGACGAAGAGACTAAAAAAAAAGGAACGTTAAGAAGGATACCCTGTTAATGATGAACTTCTCCTAAGTGTTAGGTTACAAATCAATTTTTAGATAGTATAAAAATTTAATAAGTACTAATATAATTTATATTTTGTTAAATTAATTTTCTATCATTATTCAAATAATTTCTTTAAAAAAAAATTCAAATACATAAGTGGATGGTCTCTTCATCCAATCTATGGTGCACAAAACAATCATCTCGTACTTTGTAAATGATAGATGTTTAAAGATTAAAATTTTTTTGATAATTATTTCAAAGATTCATTAAAATTCTTGTTTGTATTTCTTTAAAAAATAATAGTTAATAATATTTAGTAATTCTCCCATCTCTCATGTTCTCTTTCCCTTTCTTTTCTGTATATTGTGAAGGAAATTGGATTGTCTAAAACACATCCTCATTGCTGATTGGAATACTAAATAGAACACATAATATGAATGGTAGTATGATGAAAGGCAAATAAGAGAAGGAGAATGGGATTAGGCTTAAAATAAGCTCATTCAAATTTAATTAATAATAAACATTAACAAAATTTGTGGATTTGATATTAGTAGGGATGGCAAATGAAATAAATCAAACCAAAATATTATAAAAAGAGATTTCAATTCAATGGACCGTATAGACCATTGCTTGTTTATTTGTTCAAGCTGCTCGCTTTGTGGCACAAACCAGTCGATCGATGGTAATAATCATCTATGGGAAGAATCCTAAGAATTTACTTTACACTCAATTCTGTTTTTAAACGATAGATTAGTTCCTGAAAATAAATTGAATTAGAAATTGATGGGATGGAAAATCATCAAAAAATATACAAAATTAAAAAATCTAGTGTGGTCTTGATAATAGTAATGAATACAAGAACCCAAGAGATAAATAGTGGTACCAACAGGTAACTCTTTTGTATTGTTATGAGTTACCTTTTCTTCTAATTAAGTTTTCTAAAATTCCGCTAATTTAAATAAACGCACTATATTTTCGTGATCATCCCTCCATTACTTCTATTCAAATAAAATAAATAAATAAATCCACTAAATGCCTTGAAATTGTCAAATTTTTGAACTAATTTATATTATATATATATATATATATATATTTTGTCTCACACTTGTTTCACCTTGTCAACAATGAATTATAGATCGTTGCATAAGAGACTATTTTTTGCACAAAATAAAGTTATTTCATTAAAATTGGTTGCTTTCTATTCACTCTAAAAAGGAGAATCAGACCTCCACTCCGTGGCCGAGAGGTTAGGGATAGTGACAATGTCAATATTAAAAGCCAAGAAGTTCCAGGCAGTCTGATGAAAATTTATTTAAACCAATTGGTCTAAATAAATATGCCTGGATTGTATCATAAAATAATAAATAATTGAATTGTTTAAAAAGTCTACTCTAAAAGACAAATCGAGCGCTCAAAAAAAGGGGCGGTTACTTCAATTAACAAATCATATTTACTTTTAATAATTTATTAATTAAAATTCCAAGTCTAATCATTCATAACATTCAATTTTTCGTCCTGAATTTAAAAACGTTTTCACGTCAAAAAAGTAAAAGAATACAAAAAATGTCCAACTGATGAATGTGAAAAATATGAAAAAAAAAAAAAACTAAGCTTTTAGAATAGTCACATACCGAGATGACATGATTTGATTTTAATAAAATAAGAGTAATAAAAAAAGTGGGTGCCCTTGCGAGTGTTTGTTTCTGCTGTTCCATCATCAACAACAGATGCCATGTGCACAGTCTTGAAAACATGTCAAAGGCAGAAGAGGGCCACTTACACACTTTCCCAATCTAAAATGTTGACAACGATAACATGATTGTTTACTCAAACTCTGAGCGGTATGGACAAAGAGATATGCTTTATTATTATCCTTTATTCATTATAATTTTTTGAATGAAAAAATTTAGGACAAATCGAGATTCAAGGTAACTGATTAAATTGTTTATCATATATATAATATAATGGAAGAAATATGTATTAGAAATAAATAAGTTAACAAACAATTTAATTATCTATTCATTTTAATTTATATTAATATGCTGATGCTAAAGAGAGAATTCTCTAACAGTAAAAATTATTAAATATAAGCAATTAAATATTTGAGTTGCCTCCTACCTCATGGCCGAGAGGTTAAAACTATTGACAATGTCAATAGTGATAACCTTAAAAGCCAAGGGGTGTGGGTTCGGATCCCAGGCAGTCCGATGAAAATTTATTTATATCAATCGGTATAAATAAATATACCTGGATAACAAGTATCGTAAATAATATATTGGTAATGGTTAAAAAGTCTATATGGCCGAGAGACTTAAGATTAAAAAAAAAAAAAAAAATTTGAGTTATTAACAGTGAAAGTAATTGTTGCTGTGTTCAAAATTGACTCCAAGGGAAGGTAATGGCAGCAATATTTTTCTTTTTTTAAGGATTAGCAATACAATCATACTTTTTAGAATTTATTAATGATAACATTATAATTTGAATATGTGTTTATAATTACGAAAAAACAAAAAAATGAAATGAAAAAATAAATAAATAAATAAAATAAAAAATAATAAAATATATTAACCCCCCTCCGTCACCCACCACCATCAACCGTGGCCGTGAGGTTAAAAATATTGACATTATCAGTATTGATAATTTTAAAAGTCAAGGGGTGTGGGTTCGGATCCCAGACAGTCGGATTAATATTTATTTAAATCAATTGGATACCAATTGATATGAAAAAAAATGTCTGGATATCGTAATTAAAATATATAGCTATCGTTTCAAGTCTATATGGCCCCTGCCGAAAAGATTTTTTAAAATATATAATATTAAAAGAAGTGGTTAATGATTGATAGTAGCAGGGGTTTATTAGAGTGTATAATTAGGCTTAGTAAATGAAAAACAATACAAGTATAGCAGAAGTAAAAACAAAATCAAGACAAAAATTAGAAAAAGATTATTTGGTTATCTTCAGTCAAAATTTTTAGCCGTATAATACCTAAAGGGGTCAGATTTAGATACATAAAGGAATATATTTATAATATAGTTAGATGTTATATTTTATTAGTCTTATATCGGGATTTGATCAATGTATTATTTTTCATTTACTTTTAATTAAGCCTCTAAAGCCTATCTAATTGATGTCACCCTGGAATCAATATTTGAGTTATTTTAAGAATAAATTTGATATTCTTAAATAAAATAAATTATTCTATAAGTAATTATTTTCCAATATTTAGAGAGCGGCGAAACGGAGAAAAGAGGAACAGATACCGAGATCGTTCTTCTTAAGCAAGTCCAAAAAAAAATATATTATATATTTAAAGTCAAAATGACCTTAGGAATCAAAATTGACTAAACATGTAAATAAAAATAAAATTTAGAGAAACTGAGCTCCCCTTAAGTATATTCCAATGGCGTCCCCTTATGCTATCTGATGAAAAAAATGTTGAGATATCACAATTGAAATAGTTATATAGTTTAAAAATTCAATTTTATAAAAAAAAAATATTTTCTCTGGGGGGGGGGGGGGATTCAAAAGCTGTGATAGAAAATAGAAAGAAAAGGAATATTTAAACTACCATGATTTCGGTTTTCTACTTTTATATAAAAACCATCTCTTTTTTTTTAATAAGCCGATATTTCCTGTCTTTAAACAAATTATTAATGTATTATTGGTTTCCGATAATATTTATCAGTTATGAACAAATTCTTGAGATAAATTTTTCAAGCAATTTTTTTTTTATTGTATAAAAAATTTAAAAATTGCTTGAGTTATAGTAGTAGTAAGAGTGGCATTAAGAGCATCCGGTGCCCAAGTCACATTCAATTCATGAAATAAAGGGATCCACCCTCTCACCTCTTCATGATTAATGAGCGGCAACAACAAAAAAACTAAAAAAAAAAAAATAAAGTAAAATAAAACTCCGCATGTTTTACATAACAAAGGGCGAAGGAGATTTCTTGAACTCAAATCATAGAAATAAAGAGGTTAGATTTTAGGGGAGAGAGAAAAAATAGCTGACGTGGCCAACACAAAAACAAGTTGCGTTTATGAATACAGATAAAGTTCTTGGTATGTAAAATTATTAGAACAAAATAAAGTCCGAAATTTTATTCGATAGAAAAAAAAAAAAATAGGAATCGAAATGTTGCAACACTTTCCCGCACTTTTTAGCCATTGCTAACCATATTCTCTGGGAATATAATATGGCCGTTCTACAACCCTGTCGAATATGCCAGTCATGTCATGTTAATTTTTTTTAGGTCTTTTCATTATTTACATTTTAAAAAAGTCAGAGATAAAATAAAATTTCTCTCTGTGATGTTTATTATCTTATACCCATTTTTTTTTTTTTTTTTTTTTTTTTTTTTTTTTTCAAATTGGCCCACTTCTATTGAGAAAAGTCTTAATTTTTATTAAC
>JAAAKE020148525.1:0-12886 GCA_010014785.2 Anisolabis maritima | reverse complement strand
TAGGTCCCAATGGTTATCTTGAGGGAAGACACAATGTCATCTCGATGAAATAGAACCATATCATATATCAAATAAACCCCTGATCCTCAGAGCAAACGTAAAGCCCTTGCTTCAAAGATCTAAAATCAATGGTTCGCTTTTTGTTTTTCTTTATTTAAATTATATATTGAGTACTAATTAATTTAAAAAAATATGGAGGACCTCAGAAACCAAAAAAAGACTAAAAAATCACAATATTTATTTATTTTAAAACTTTAGCACTCATTAGTTGGTCTCTTTATATTGTATATCAGTTCGTTATTAATATCCTTTATATTTTCCATATTATAAAAAAAAATACTAAATAGATCTATATAATATTCGAAATAAAAGCAATATTAGCTTGGCAGTTAGCCCAAATACGTCTACAAATCAATTCATAATATTCTGCTGTCAATCTATCGATCCAGAAAAAAGAGGGACTAAATGGTTAATCTATTGATCAAAGTTAACAGGTGGAAATTATTAATTTTAAATAAAATAAAGAGAAGTAAAGTGCAATGTTTGTCTAATCTAGTTTTGTAAAAGTACCACAGAAATGATAAGAAGTGTATTGAGTTGTTAAGAGAAATTATGTAAATGATCCGAAAGAAAAATAAAAATTCAATTTTTTTCTCTTTAGATTTTTATTTACATCGGAAAATACTTAATTTAATATCTATATCTTGGAATATTATTAATAATGAAGGGAAAATAAAAAATTTATGTAACGTAGCCTGTAATCAGGCTAATTAAGAGAGGGAAGGGGGAGGAGGAGTTGTACTCGGATCGAGATGTAAGGAGGGGCGGGATGCTCAGAATTCGAGGAATTTATAAAATCTTCTAGGACTCTCGATGCCCTTGAAGATTATAAAAATAATGTGATGTAACTAAGAGCACATAAAATTTATAAAACAATTATTTATTAGCTGATCTTAGAAAATATCGCCCCGAAAAAATATTTATTGTTTGTGGCCCACTTTACTTTTGTACGTTTTTAGGTTTTTGTGATTTTCTCTAATGCTTTAAGATTATTCGTTACTCAGAGCCTTAGCTCACAGGTAGAGGTCTTGCTTTTTGATCCAAAGGTCAGTGGTAGACTTAAAAAAAATATTTATCATTTTCCACTTCAAAATAGTGTGATCCTTCAATTTAATAATTTAATAATGACATAGAAAAGATAGGACAACTCGTTGCCATGGCAACAAAATATAAATATTTTTATGTTTTATTCGAATGTAAAATGTAAGGCCTTGAAGCCCAACATAAATAAATAAAAAAATCCTATGTTTGATAATAAACGAGATTTTATTTTATAATTATAAATATTGCTCTTGGGTGAAATTTGGAATTAAAAAATTAGTGATACCAGTAACCAGTATACCTACTATAACTCTCGGGAAGTAAATAAAATAAATAAATTTATTTACGACCTGCTTAGAGACACAAGTCCTCGATAGCTAGGTCCAATCAAACACCAATACAAATTTATAACACAAAATAACAAACAATTAACAAAACAAATACAAAAAAAACAAAAAGAAAAAGAAAATAGAAATGTATTGTCATTAACAAATAACATGTTCATGCATTTCCATCGAAAAAAAAGATAAAAATATGATTAAACATTGCAATAACACGTGACCAGGAGTAAACGACGCATTAACTAACCATCCCGATAATTGCCTTAAGCTGTTATGGAAAACCTGGCCAAAACCTTAACAAGGATGGTGCATCTTTATGCTAGCATAAAGACAAATTATATCGATATAAAAAATCAGGTGTGGTAGCACATCACATCATAAGTAGGACAGGATTATGAAAAAATCTAAATCTACATTAGTAAAGTACTAATACCTGTTGCCCAATTTTATTGAAAGCCTTCGAGTGGCATGCGAGCCTCGAGTAGCTTTTTAATTTTCGAGAAATCACACACGGACAGATATACATAAGACCAGTGCATTTTTTTTTCATTTTTAGTCTTTTCGGCATTATAGGCCATATAGACTTTAAACAATTTAATGATTTATTATTAGACGATAATAATTCAGGTATATTTATATCAATCGATATCCAATTTTCATCGGATTCCAAACTCACCCCCCTTGACTTTTAAGGTAAAATCTTTAACCTCAGGGCCATGAGAGAGGGGGTCAGTGAACCTCGAAACATGTGTTTCTGCCGAAATTTCGACATCGATTTTTTTTGCGATTGCAATACTTTTCCTATGCTTATATTATACATATAGGTAAGAGAAAACAAAAATTCCATATTTAACTTATTAACAATGTTACCATCCTGCTCTTATAGAAAAAAAAATTCCTTTTAGAGTGGAGTTTTATTTGGGAATTAATTTAGCATAAAAAAAAAAGATAAATCAAACCTCCTCTGATCAGAGAAAAAGAAATACTCTTTGATGTTGATTTTTTTTTTTTTAATAATTTGGATTTTCAATTTTGTTTTATTTAACAAAAATTTCTTTAGGGGAAGGGGAATGACTCCAAACCAAAGCGAATGTGTGACATAACACAAAATCATTTGTTGGAAACTTTAAATAAAAAAGGAAATCAATATACGAATATGATATATGTCTTCATATTAATTTTTTTTAAAATACTATGAAAATATTTTTTTAACGTAATTTAGGTAGATGAGAGTGCGAGAAATTAATAGGTTTCACAAATGTAAAAACTCAAATTTGGGAATGAAGAGGATGTAACATGAATTATGGTTTATAATATCTCTCTCTATAACTCCTGGACCTAAAACGTTGAATAATTTTTGTGAAAGAGTAAAATAATTTTTTGTGTTTAGATTTTTGCTGTTGGATCAAGTGACACCTGGTGCAAACGAAGTCCTGGGCATCGGAATTTTTTGTACCAGGGGAACCTGATCCAACAGCAAAAATCTACACACAAAAAATTATTTTATTAAAAAGACTGCTCAAATATTGCATACAGGTCGCATCTTTCTAAAGTACTTTATCTAAATGTTTTTTATATTTTACTAAATTCTCTTTTTTTTTTTTTTTTTTTATATCATATATTGAAATGTGTTTTTAAAGTAAAATTTTTTTTTAAATTTCCTCGAAAAAATCTATGGTGTTTTTTTATATGAGCCCCTATTTCTCTTGAGGTCTAATCAACTATCGGATCTTGAATTTTTATTTAAAACTTGTTGGTATTCCCAGGGAAGTCCCTTCCTTTAACCAGGCCCTTTCCATTAAACTAATTTATCTTAAGGACAATGTCCTGGCTGAGAAGGGACCTCTCTCTAGCGTATTAATCGACACCATTCGAATTTACATTAATTCCTCTTACTAGTTCCTTTGCCATATATTTCCTCTATCTTCCCTATAGGTGTTATTAAAGTAATTTTGTGGCTCTAAATCAGCGTTTCCTGAGTAAAGAAAATCCTTAGAGAGAACCCAAAAAAAGACATCTCTGTAACAAATGTTTGGGATCATTTTTGAAAATAATACAAGTTTTCAAATAAAATTAAATCAAAAGCTTAAATGATAATAAATTAATTTTTTTTTTAATCTATAAAACGAAGTTGTCAACTCACTCGGATTAATAATAATAGTTTATATATATTACATATTTTTTAAGTCTTTTTCAGAATCTGAGACCATTCAGCCTCCGTCCTTATTATTTAAATTGATTGGTAGCTAATATACAATAATTTAAATAAATTTTTGTCTCTCAGGGCAGGAAGCGAACCGCTGTACTTTGGCACGTGAAGCCACACCTCTAGCTTTGCACCAAGGAACAGGGCATATATATTGATACAAAATATTATTAGCAATATAATGTTATATGAAACAATTTTTCTATCTCAGCATAATGGTATTTTACCTGCCAAATGCAGGAAAGACTAGATAGGATTTTTGTGTAGAAAGAGATGGCCAAATGAGTTTTGGAGGAGAGGGTGACAAATAAAATTTTTTCTTGTATCAACTTACTTATTATAAATTCCATTTAAACTCTCAAATATCAAATAAACCTTAAACTAACAAAACTAAATACAAATTTGACTAAATTTACCTTTTTTTTTTTTTTTTTTTTTTTTTTTTGAAAATACTAAATTTTATACAATAATTTTTTTTTAATACGCTTATGTCACATAAATATAAATATAAATTTCTAAACATACTATACTATTCAGTATTTTAGAAGAATTCATAAATTAATTATAATTAAAATAATAAGTGTCAATAACTGAAGCAAGGCCGACAACTGGTTACTTTACCCTAAATTAAATTTATTTTATTTTTTTAAAGGGGACAAATTCAAAAATAATTGATACCTACAAAAATCATCTAAAGCCAACTACAATTTCATTATAAGAGAAGAGAAGGCAACGCCAATACTCTTTTTCCTGTTTCACTTGTGAAATTACTTTTAATAGAGTGACCTGAATATTATTATGTCAAAATGGCTTATTCAGGTGCAGGTAGAGTAACAAAATTATCTATAAAATTATACAAGTTCTTGGGATTTATCTTGATTTTTTGTTTATTTAATTTAATTAATTATTAATTACCACTAGAGTCATAAATAGTATGATTATTGGAAAATAGATCGTTTTGATAATCACTCCGGCATCTGAATCTATCAAGGGCAATTTCATGGGATTGGCCATGTCTGATAAATGAGGATATTTATATCCCATCTATCCCTTGAGATTTAAAATATTTTGTTGATTTTATATCACCAACTAATTGATCGGTATAAACTCACTTTTTTTTCTAAAAATTTAATCAATTTAATTATTCTTTAATTTAAAATCTATTATTCATCATCATAATTTGCTTTCGACAAAATTATAAATTATGACAATTGAAACTTGACATCAGTTTATAAAATATCACTTGGGCGTAATGTTTAATAGTATTATTAAAAAAAAAAAAAAAAAAAAAAAACTATTCAATTAATTACATCATTTATTTGCAAAATGAGAAATCTATCAATTATAAAAATTAACGAAGCCAATATTTATTATGGAATGCATTTAGGCCTCTGTTTTTGCTTTTTGGGTTGGGGCAAATTTGCGCCCATTTGCATTTGCGGACGATTATTTGGTCCCATTAGCGAAACGGGCGCCAGACGGCGATAATTTTCCTTTTGGGCTCTTAATCGGCGCCTTGCAATATTCGTAACGATGATGGATTAAACGCGAGCGCAAACGGCACCCATACTTAATGTTGCAAAATCAGCCAGAAGAGAGACGAATCACCCGCCTCATCAGGGTTCTCTCAAAGTCTAATTGTGCTGATGGATTGAGTTCGTTAAAAAAAAAGAGAGAGAGAGGGAAAAACAAATTGAATGTTAGCAAGAAAAAGAAAAACACATTCCGGGGACAATTTGAACGACTACAATAAACAGGCAGGTTGTCATCGTGTGTTTGAGCACAATTAAACCGGCTACCGACCACTAATTTTATCTCATTTGTAGTAAATTACAATTCAATTATTAAATAAAAAAGTCATTTTATATTATTAGATATATTTACAAAATCATAGTCTATTTTTTTTTTTTTTTTTTTTGTTTTTCTTAATAATTAACTTAATTTATAAAATTACAATAGTAATTATCAAAGAAATTTCTTAGAATCATTTATATCTCTAGTATAAAAGGGGGTTACTATGTTTCGTTAGAGCAGATAATATATATGTTTTCTTACACCCAGTTGAAGACCAACGATAACTCTCTCTCTCTCTCTCTCTCAAACAAACAAACAAACGACTCTTGCAACCTATATATGAAAACAATGGACAATATAATAATGGAGCGTCATTAGGACTATTAAATATTGTAAATATTAAAATTAATCAAATTCCTCTTTTCCTCTGATTCAAAAAAATGCAAGCACTACCTTTTGGTCTAGGAGCTGACGTCCCCGAATTAAGTGAATAAAATACCTAACTCTTCATTGCATGATGGCTTTGGGCGGGAACCTCTTTACGCCTCTGTACAAGGCTCATTATAGCTTTGTTATAGTGTAAAGGTCTCAGGGTTAATCAAAATTCATAGTGTAAATTAAGTAGAGTAAATTTCCTAGTCTCGGATTTTGGTCAGCCCTGCAGAGAAGGAACATTATACTAGTAGTATTACCTAGGTTTCATTAAATATTTGATTTAATTATATCGAAACAATATTACTAAATTCCAATATTAGTCAATAATTGATAGGATTTAATAAATTAAAATCCCCAAATAATTTAAGAAAAATTATTCATTATTGATATAGACGTAAGTAATACATAAATGATATGTTTTTTAAAAAAATTACAAATTACTTTTTCTATAAAAAAATTTAAAACAATCAATCATAATTTAAAAAAAGAAAAAAAAAAGATTGAAAACAAATATTCTTTGAAAAACCATGAATTTTGTTTATCCTGCCACAAATATTTGTCGATTTAAAAAATGACTTTATCTATGTTCTATATGAAATATATATATATATATATATATATATTTATACATAAATTGCATCTTCCGCCGTTTGACATATATTTTGAATTTATGGACATTGGATAGATTATCTTTCGGCAAAAAATTGTCACTGATACGGTTGAAATTTTCTCTTAATATCTTTATACAAAGAAAAAATTTTATCGACGGAAATTTAAATAAAAAAATTATTAATATGAAAAAATCATAGGGATATTAATTATTGTAACAAGGAAGCTATCTATCCTTTGAAAGGAAAGTTTTTATTATTTATTTCAATTTTTGAGTCAATTTCTAAATGCAGAAATATTTTAAGTATTTTTTTATTTTTGGATATGGAAGTATAAGGTTCAACGGACCTATAAAGACCATTGGTCACATGCATTGGAGTAAGAGATGGTGAGGACTTTAAAAGGTGCTTGTTGAGGTTGGATTTGAAAGATTGGAGATTCTAAGTTTTAATAGAGTAGCAAGAGGTTGTTCAGTCTTGGGGATAAAGGAAGACTGGAATTGACTAGTTCTACTAGTCACAAGTTTAACGATATGGGGATGTTAGGGCGAAGACTCCCTTGCGGACAAACGTCGTTTTTGTTTTTGGTAAAGAAATAACATAACATAAGCTAGTGTTGAGCTCGTCATTGGAAACTATTTATTGGAAAATCAAAAAACAGAAGAGACTATTTAATCAAGTTGTAAATTTTATTTATTTATTTTTTTTTATCTTCAATCCCTAATTTTTCTTATTTTATTCAATTTCTTTATAAATAAATTTTAATATAATAAAAAGTATAATAATTTTTAGGAAAATAAAAAAAAGCAGCAAAATGTTGATAAATATTAATTTTCTTGAAATTAAAAAAATCTTTAAAGAATTATATTTGAAAATTTTATATCCATACTGAGATCCTCAAAATGTAGTGGCGGCGGCATCCAGAGGAAGGAAGAGGTATTTATTTATGTATTGTCATCTCCATAATTTCTTTCCTAATCGGATGCTCTCATCCAGTCAACAAAATAACTAATTCTATTTGGTAATTAGAAAATTAATATAAAATCTTGAATTTTATCAAGCATCGAATAACTTTTAATATATCAAACAATAGTTAACAAATGAAGGATATTTTTTAATTATGTTCGTTAGTTTCATTTGGCCGAGTTAAAAGTTATGGACGGACTTCTATCTCTCTCTAATCCCTCCTCCTCTTCTGCCTTCTATATTTCTATTAACGCTCTTCATATCGTTACGCGTTCTCCGTTCACTCTTTTCTCGTTCTGGTTATGTTTCATTTCAATCCATCGAAAATTGCTTATTAGCGCCTTGAAATTTAATTCATTAGAAAACTTTTTATTTTATAACAGATATAACATGATAAATTTTATTAATTAGTTTGATGTATATAATATTGATATACACTTGATTGTGGGGAGATAATGTTGATAGAAGAGGATTTTATGACCTTCATGGGGCGGATACTTTTTGCTTACTGGCATCACGTATTTTTCGATTCATTGTTCCACTCATGCGCAGTTATTAAATCGCGGTAGAAATTAACATGCGAAACGGACCAAAGACAAAATATGGTAAAGAAATGATGAGCCAGCCCCCTCTAAAGGATCTAGCTGCCGGGAAATAAATTTCGCGGGAAAATTTCTGCTTTTGATGAAAAGCTCTTGTTGAGGGAAACTTTTTTCTGAAAACATTTTAAAGCAGAGATGGACATTTTATTGGTACTAAGTCAGGCGGGCCGTACATACAAAATGTCAAAATGCTTTTAATTAAGATACGACATACACAAATTATTAATGAAACTAACATATAATAATTGACTTTAACATGCGGAACGGAGATGAGTGCAATTGTGCAGTTTTCACTAGTGCGTTGTAATCATAAATCATTTTGCTTGTCGATTTCGTAATACGCATTTGCCTCTATTAGTTGAGATCTGAATTTCGGCTTATTGAAATTATTACGTGAAAACGCTTCTTCACAAATGTAAGTTGACCTAAAAAAAAAAAAACGAACAGTTTACGAGTGATTGGGAAACATCCTCTGACAATGAAGAATAGAATGCAGTCATTGTAGAATGTTTGTAGCGATTATTCTGGCTGTGGTCACCTTGCAGGTCTATTCGTTCCATCTGAATTCTGGATCCAAAATAATTTCAAATTATTCCATTTCTGGCCGCTCTTGCGCATATTTCTAAATAATCTCCCGGACCGTAGTTTGCTTTAGAGTATCGTTAAGATTTCTAAGATTCGGAGAATGTCTCCGAACTTTAATTAAGGATCACTTCTATATTATTAATTGTTAGTAAAAGGTTGGCAAAGTTGACTGACCGCTCTGGTTAGTCCGATCGATTTGTTAGTATATGATAACCTGGGATGGATTTCTGTTTCTAAATTATAAAAATAAATAAGAGGTTGAGTTGTTATATTCCTTACCAATGCAATTTTCATTGGAATGATGACGACTTTTTGAAAATATATAATATATAAAAAAAATCCTCACCTTTTAAATATATAGTGTTTCAAGAGGAAGGGATGGTTTTTGATCGATATTGGGCCCATGATATCTCAGCGAATAGGGTGGTACCCTCCAACATTTCTTCTTCTTTGTTTATCCTGTCTGAAATAAAACTTAACGACTTGGTCGAAAGAGCAAGTATTATAGGCTACATGTTTATAGGAAATGGAATTGTCTAGCCGCACTTTGATAAATGTGACTTCTTGTAAATTTATACTGCGGCTATTGGCGTTGCAAGAGAAACTATCGCCATATTGAGTGTTTGCACAGCGCTTGAAACTTACAATTGAGAGGGAAAACTTGACTGTAGAGTTCAACAATAGGAATGAGCAAGCGAGCCTTTGTAACTTGATAATTAAATTATAATCTTTAATCCCATTTAATAATTCTCTCTCTCTCTCTCTCTCTCTCAAAAGCATTTATTATTAATATCAATTTAGTTTGATGCGAATTGTATCTAAGTGGTATTGAAAATTAAAATGAACAAAATTAGGGAATTTTTTTTTTTTAATTAAAAACATATGAATCGATAGAGAATTAATTATATTAATCAGATGAAAGGACTATTTTTAGAAAGAAGGAACTATTAACTTAGGGCTTAGAGATATAACCTGAATTATGGGGAGGGAAGAAACCAAGAGAAGTTGTAATGAAGAAAGGTCAAACAAAATACTCGAGTTTGATGATTCCTAGCTAAAGTCTAAAAAACTGTTTATTTGGTTGCATGTTTCAAGGAGAAATTTTACATGAGGGATATGTGATTGGAGTAAATAATTTGCGTGAACTAATATCTGTTTTTATTTTTCATCCGGAAATTCTGTTCTCAACTCAAAAAAAAACTTAATTTCTATGCACCCGGACTTTAATATATAAAATGATCAGTTCTGATAATATTATAGAAACATATGTCTAATTAGATATAAATTATCTAAGGCCTGAGGACGAAAGGCACTACTGAGTGCAGAAGAGAGGCTGGTCTTTGCGCAGATCATCTTCTATAATAGTTAAATCTCTATTAAGTGAATTGAAATTTGAACATTATCTTACTAAAAAGGAAATTAAAATAAATCTTTTGATATTGAAAAGAAAGGATAAAAAAAAATTGACTGACGAATAATATATTTTTCTTGTTTACTCTTAAAAAAAAAAAGATTTATTTTCAAAAAATAGATAACACAAAGGCTGAATAGCGACGAGTTTTGTTGGTTATTCTGTTGCGTTTCATTCAGACTCCAACCTTGAACCCTTTTTGGGGCCGCCTACCGCCTACCACAAATAGAGAGAATAATTTGTGAGGGAGGAAATCAAATGACGCGAAACATATACGTATATGTGCACAGGGTTTCACGAAACTAGGCTAGGCTATATATCATGATAAAAAGAACAGGTATGCCGGCGTCATTGATAAGCGAGGGATTCTATTTCAAAGGCAATGGAAATGGGAGGTAAAAGACATGTCTCGGGTGAAAAAAAATCGAAGATAAAGAAAAATCATTGAAAAGAAATAAAAAAAAAAAAAAAACTCTCAGCAAAATGAAAAAGTTTGACGAAAATTTCAGACACAGAGTGAGTGGAGCATAAAACTCTATCATCAGAGTAAAATTGTGAAGAGTTCGTTAATTTTTTATTCAACTAATTTTGAGACAAACCCCCGTTTTAATACAAGATTATGAATGTTTCATCAAGCTCGTAGGGGAGAGACAAACGCGAAGGGCTTGAATTTCTGCATTTAATTCTGCGCCTGATTGTCCTATTCCCAACCAACCAACCTGTTTAATTTAAGCACGTTTGAACGTTTGCACCCAAAAATAAATTTGACGCTTATATAATTTTCTTTAATGCTATTTGAAGGAATGTATATTTTCAAGAGAACTAAAGATGTTTGAAGATTTATTTGGAATGTTAGATGACTTGGAAATAAAATTTATAACAGAAATAAACTTGGAAGAAAGAAAAAAAATAAAAGATGTTCAATTTAAAATTAATTAGTTATTCATTTGACTTGAATATTAAAAAAAAAAAATATGCAAGTTAACAATAATGAAAAGAATTATTTATTTATTTTTTTTTTTTTTTTTTTTGAAGGAAGATTGAGTTTCTAGAGGGATTCATACTCACTCACCGATAAATTGTTAAATATTATAATCTATAAAGTAAAATTAACTCAAATCTTTTTTAAAATAAACGCACGAGTTACCGATCGAACAACCCCCCCCCCCCTCCTCTTGATCTGATTCGGATCTCATTACAGTTTTTTCCCCATTTTATTTTTTAAAAAAAATTATTAAAAATAGAGGAATCCTAATAAAAGTCCGTTTTTGAGCCAGAATTTTTTATTCGCCTCTATCGATGATTCAATCATCCATTTTAAGAACATAGGCCGTTAAATTGAATGATCGCGCATCCTACATTGTCATATATATTGTAAATATACAATTCATCAACAATATCTCCTTCATATCCCAAAAACCAGATAGGAGTCACAAACTTTATTTTAACTATGTCCTCAAGATAAGATAGTGATACTACGAAAAGTCAACAGATGCAAATAAAATATATATACTATACCCCTTATAAAGTAAATGGACAACTAGTATCTTTGGTTTCATAAGAATTTGATGATTTTGAATTTCATGTACCTCTCCTAAATAATAATTAAGACGAAACAAAATATACAAGTTGTACAATTACTTTTAAAGGAGATTTTGAACTGAAAAAAAAAACCGTTTTTTATCAAAATAGAAATGACTCTGCGCCTTAAAAATGTTCCCAACTTAAAAAGACAAATAAATATCATTACTTTCTCAAATTGTTGTCTTTCGGTTAAAGTCCTGAACTTTGGAAATAAACTAGTCAAGTCCTAATTAGTATTCTAATTAGTTAATCAAAATTAATCCTAAAAATGTTGAATGGTCATTGAAATGACTAATTCTAAATACTAATAATAAAAACTAATACATATATAAACGAATGATGGGGAATTTTTAAATTAACAAATTTATGTATGAATCCTTTATGTCTGTCCTTTGAAGCAGACGTAAAAGCCCTGCTTCACGTTCCAAGGGGCAGTGGTTCGTTTCCCGTCCTGGGCGATAACATTTATTCAAATTATATTGGCTACCAAATTATTTAAATAAAAATGGATGGAGTCTAAATGACTTCAAATGTGGAAAAAGATTTTTTGTTGATGGATAAAAAAATATAGTTGAAATACTTTGCCTACAAGGAGTAGTGGATTTTAGGACAAAGTCGTTATTATCTATCAATATGCCTAGGGCGAAATCGCTCTTCTAGTTCTAATAGAGAGATAATTATTATGCAAATTTTATATTTCAGTTTCATAAACAATCTTACACCATATTAATTTCCAAAGCGTTCTCCAATTTTCAATTAATTAATTATTTTTCCAATCTTTAATTAAATTACTATTAAAGATAATTCCTCAGCTGCAGAAAAACAAAATTTCCCGATTTAATATTTATTATTATTTGCTTGCATAATGAATGTATGTCTATGCTTTTAATAAATTTAGAAAATAGATTCTTTCTAATAAAAGTTTTTTACTATGATTCAAATAAAAGTATATTGATCAATTTATTTTTAGATTTTTTGTCCATTAATTTAATTAAAAAATAAAAGCTCCAATTGCTTTAGAGAAATTTGGAGTATCCACCGGAAACTCTTTTTCGATTAAGAAGATTAATAAAAAGATAAGATTTTAATATTAAATAATACATAGAAGAAAAAATTTTATACTGTTAAGAAGCCATTCTATATTTGTTTAATTATTTAAATTAATATGTCTGATCATTTTAAATGAACTTTATGAAAATCGTGTGTGGGGGGGGGGGGGGGGGTTTAATAGAAAAATAGGGTCGCCTAAAAGT
>JAAAKE020148503.1:0-12888 GCA_010014785.2 Anisolabis maritima | reverse complement strand
TTGGAAAGAAGGGACCGGGTGGAATTAGATATAGGAGTAGTTAGCTAGCTAGAAATTAATATAAGAGGAGGAGTTAGGAAAAGTAACTTCATGGGGTGCCGATAGATGGCTACGGCCAGAGGTCGGCTGGGTTTGAAGTGTGTGTCTCCGGACACGAAAGCACCTTGGATAAATAAACGAGGATCCCGGTAGGTGGGCCTATACGGTCCAAATGAAATGAAATATAATTATTTGTGTGTTTTCGTGGGCATTGGGGGAAGGGGGGCAGGAATGGGCCATTGAGCCCGAAATTGGTGGGATTTGGTGTGTGCCAATAGTGCACGATATACACTAGGGGTAACCAACCTGAGAATGATTTTTTTTGTTAGGATTGAGGGTTTTAAGCCTTTAATTTAAGGCTTTTCCCTAAAAAAAAAAAAAAAATTGTTTTCTTTATTTGCCATAATATTTTTTAAATTGAAATTCTTGTTAATTATTTATTAAAATATCTATGAAAAATTTAAAAAATCCTCAAATTGTTTGCCCATATTCATAGTCGCCCACAGGCTATATTTTATAGAATAAGTAGCCCCTAAGGGATAAAAGTTTGGCCACACCTGCCTTATATTCTTTGACATCAAATTGAGCCGTAACTTTAATCATCTTTATTATTACACCGAGACGGTATTGAAAATTTAGAGTGCGGACTCTAAAAATAATATTTATTTTGTTTTTAGCTTTTTTGTTAACACTTTGTTTTTTTCTCTACAATACAATCCTCTTACATTGCTCGTATTTCCTTTATAGTGCATACCTATAATATTAAGCTTTTATTTTATTTATCACTTCCACCATAGCAGCATTGGGTTGCCCTCTAGTTAGACTTTAACATATCCAAGCACATTTTATTAGCAATTGGTTTCATGTGAATTTCCATCGCATTCGATTATTTTGTCGTCATTACTCCCATATAATACGCCTTCTAGATAAATGTGCGTATTTTCGTAGTAAACGATTCCACCTTTGACCACTGTGATTGATTTGTTTTTTTTTTTCTTAAGATAATAACAATTGTATATATGTCACTATACAAAACAATTTTGTCACTCGAACAAGAGGCACTGAATACACAACAAATCGACACAGTGGACAAGAAAATAAACAAATCTTTTCTGCGCTATTCTAAATTTCTATTTTTATAAAAAAAAAAAAAACAAAGAATATAAAAGATTTACTCACAGCACTTGGTCCCGTTATTAGTGGGGCATATCCTATAATTGAAATCGCTTATTATATGCAATGTGTATTCATAGTCGGTCGCTTGGCAATTATTTATTATTAATAGCAGAGTCCAAATCCAAACCAACAGAGGCATTTTCTTGAAAAATTCCAACTCATTTGAACAAACGCTATCGAGTGAATCGAATCTTCGACTCAGGACATTTTTATAGTTTTAAGAAGAGATTAAAAAAAAAAAGAAAAGTTTTGATTTTTTTTATCTTGAAAACAAATATTTATCTTAATACTTGAAAAGAGGCATTTATTTAAATCTTTTGATTGATCGATTGATTGATCTCTGAAGTACTTGCCTCCTGGAGCTTGAAATGCCTCTCTCCTCATCATCGCCGACACACAGACAGACTATTAGTATTTTCAGTCTAAAACCTCAAGAATAATCAACATTATGAAATGTAATTTTTGGACGATTACAATACGTTCCCTATATTATATATTTGAGAAAGGAAAAGAAAAATTCTTTTTTTCTTAATAAATCTTGAAGTTTTTTTTTTTTATTCTTGGTGGATCTATCCCCTTGAACTCCTCCCTCCCCTCGGCTCATTTAGTACTGAGTGATAAAACCCGAGAGCCTGGGATTCGGTCCCACAACCTCACACCAAACCACCTGTTTATCTCTATCTCACCCTGAAACAACTCAATCGTCGTCCCGAATTGAGAGGCCTCGTTTTTCCCGTCCTGAGCGCCAAAAATATATTGTCTACTAACTAATATATATTATAATAATAAACAAGGACGGAATCTAAAATCTAAAAAAAAAAAAAAAAAAAAAAGAAGCAAATCGTTAGAGGAGAGAGAGAGAGTGAGAGAGAAAGTAAAAAGGTGGATGTAGAGTTTTAGGGAGGGGAGGAGGTCATGGGGATAAAGGAAGACTGGAATTGTCTAGTTCTACTAGTCGCGCGTTTAACGACATGAGACGTTAAGGCGAACAAATGGGGTAACAAATATCTCCTCAAGCTGATGGCTTAAAAGCCTCTCGCTCACTTCTATTGGTTCGAATGATCTTTGTTTACAAGCAAGGCCAAGCAGCGCTGAATTTCGGATGGGTGGCTCCGAGGCCCGCTGGAAGACATCGATATTTAAATATTTTCACTTACACATAAATAACTATAAACTCCAAATGGCCACTACAATCGAAAAGAGGATAAAATTTAAAAAAAAAAAATGCATTAAAAACATCTCAAATTTTTTTTTTTTTTTTTTAATTTTATTATAACTTTTGATCCTATAATAGGATCTATTTTTATTTTATTTTTCTGGAAAATGAAAGAGGGGATAGGCTATTTATTATAGAGAGATTTTCTTTTTATTTATTTAATAATTTCCTCGGCGTAGAAATATAAAAAATGATCACGCTAGTTATTAAACTCATTCTTGAATTTATTATTATTATATCTTTTTCGTTTTTCAAATGCATTCTTTTTCTTGTTCTTTATTTTATTCCAATGCATTTCACACTTCAAGATATTTCTCTTAGAATTCATCATCGGCCACAACAGGAAGAAATTCAGATTGAATCGGAATCAAGACAAGAACAACATCATGAAGAGGAAAACGACTCTGAAGATTCTAAATGAAAATCGAAAAAACGCAAGGGAAAATTTTTTTTGTTATATGATAATTATATATATGAAAAATAATAAAATAGTAGAGCTTTTGAAAAATTAATAAAATAACAAAAATATATTTATTTAACTTGTAATGCATTTTTTAAACCCTTCCCGATGAGCTTGAGACCTGAAATTATATATCTAAGCTCAATGCCGATAACACTACATTTTATTAAAATCAGGCAAAGATCAACCCATTCGAACTTCAAACCAAAATATCTCTTTAAATATTAATTTAAGCAAAAAAAATACTCATATACAAAATTATTCTTTTCATCATTTTGGCTGGAAAAAAATTTTTCTTTTACAAAAAAAATTGTGTACATCAAACAACTTTCTCTTACCTAAAGTAAGGAAAGCTGAATGATGTGCAGTCACACCAGATTTTTTGTGTTGGACCTCCTAGGTGGCCGTTTAGTGACAATTCAATACCAATTTAATCGATTTCGTTAAAGTAGATTAAGAGCCGAACGCCAAAAAGGGGAGGGGTAAGAGTTAATACATTTCAAAGATCATAATTGTTGTATGGATTTTAATCAAAATCGATAGAACGAATTTTGAGAAAATAAAAAAAAAAGTACCACTATTTTTTCGCTGATTTTATAGAAAAGTTTTAAGGTGCATTCGAAGAGGGTACCTAAATTAAATATAAAATTTCAGCCACGAAGGTTTTTTCGTTTTTAAGAAATCTTGTTCACAGACACACACAACGGCAGACCATTTTTTGAGATCCATTTTTTTTTAGACTCAGGGGACCTCAAAACGCGTCTTTCCAGCATCAAATTTTTTTGCGATCGCAATACTTTCTCAGTATATTTTTCATATATATTAATATAGATAGGTAAGAGCAAGTAAAACTTATTTAAAGGGAAATACAAAATTCATAAATTAGGATTGCAACGCCTCTAGTGACCAATGCAAGAAACAATAAAAAATTATACTTATTTTGAAAAAATTAATTTAATTATAATATTTATAATAATAATAATATTCTAATTTTTACAGAAAATACTTTCTTTTATAAAGAAATATTTTCAGCAAATGTTAAGAAATTTTATTTTTTCTTTTTGAATTTAGATTATTTAAAAAAAAAAAATATTTTAATGAAACACCTAGAATTATATTGAAATTTCATTTAAAAATTACCGCCCGTAGACAAACTTTTATCTGGTAGCGTAGTCATTCCTCTTTTTACGTCATCATTACTTGTTCCAGGTTACCCAACTCAATTTTGTTGAAAATTTACTACACATAATTATCAATTTAAATAGGTTATTTCATTTATATGTATATTAAATTAACATTAACTATTTTGTCTCCTTTTCTTCTAATGTTCTAATTATTCTACACTTCTAATAACAACTATTACTTATTGTTAAATATCACTTTTTTTATCTTAAAAAAATATAATTTTAAATCATGTTGTTTTGTGATGTCATCAGGGCAAGCCAATCAACGCTAAGGCCTTTACTAAATTAAGTTTAGTTGATCCTTCTTTAATTCATTTGTTTTCTTTTGCTCATCATTACTTTGACATATAATAGAAATAAGGTTAATTTTATTTATTAGTTAATTTAAAAAAATACATAGAAATTTTTGAATGAAATCTGATTCGAATTTTTTAAAAGATTAATTTAAATTTTTTCTTTTTCTATTTAAAATAAAAATTAATTTCAATTAAATGAGATTTCTCAAACCCACTTGGGTAAGCCATGAAAGTAAGTTGTTATTTGGTTTTTATTTTAATTAATTAATTAATTAATTAATTTAAAGTTTATTCATTTTTTCTTATTGTTTTTTTTTTTTTAGAATTGGAGATTTATTCGGTTGATATACATCCCGATGGATCAAGATTTGCAACAGGAGGCCAAGGTTATTATTTTTTATTTTATTTTATTAAGGAAAAAAAAACTTATTTTTTTTCTCTTTTAATCAGGCCAGGATTCCGGTCGGATTGTCGTCTGGAATATGCTCCCAGTTGTGGATGCCAAAGCAGAAGCCAATGAGAATATCCCCAAAATCTTGTGCCAAATGGATAATCATTTAGGTATATGTAAATTGAAGTGCGAGGCAATTTAAGTCCGATTCACATTTATGTCAAAATTTGTTACCCACTATCTCTATATTTACAGCAACCGGTATATTTTTCTTAATTTAAATAGTTTAAGATTATTTACTTGATTAGTCTGATTTGACTATTAGGCCCAACCCTACGTAAAGTAAAAAGAAAATAATAATAATAATCTATTCAAATGAAATAGATAATCCTAATATACAAACATATTCTACTGATTTTAATCCAAAGTCACACTGTATAAATGTATAATACAATCTTATTTTGATTATTGTGTTACCTTGTTGTATTCTTTCAGGTAGGGTGAAATATTGGCATCTCAAAATCTATAAATATGAGAGTGCTCATAAGTGCAAATATGTATACAACAATATCGGGCATGTTAAATGCTTTGCAATGGTTATCAATTAATCAATATTATCACATTTCCATGATTATTATTTTTAAGATCTTGCATAATTTAATACCTAAATATTTTGATGACTTCCTTATATACACGAAAAAGGAGTTCAAAAGTACCTAAAGTAGTACGATTGGTCACATTAATAAAATGTTAATGTTTATATATTAGGATTACCTATTTACCTAGGAAGTGGACGTATCCAGGGGCCAAGGTTAAGCTTACGCTATTTACGAGGAATCTTAAGCTAAAATTCCTTCATAAATGGTATAAACTTGTTTATTTTGTCATTTTCGTCATTCATCTTTTTATGAAAATATGAGAATGGCACGTGTCGTCGGCGGGCAAGTTCTACAATCAAACAAAGCGTCAAAGTATTCCTCAATGTAAATTAAATGGGCTTGTTCTCGTCACGTGCCTGTACGCCATTACACGATAATGGCATTTCGTAAATGTGAATCGGGCTTTATAATGGAGATATATGCTTGAATCTGGGACGTTTAGAGAATTGTTTTGAGGTGAATGAGTCAATAAAAAACTCTAAAAGCTCTTTTTTTTATTTCAAATGGCTACCGGCTAACGTTCCATTCTAGGATATCTTCAGAGTCTGTTCTTGAAAAATATAAAAGTGAATTATCACTAATACAAATAGATGGAGTGCTCTTAGATGAACGAAAGGATTCTCCATCCCTAGTTTTGGGTGTCGTTGACAATTCACTTTTATATTTCTCACCAACCAACTCTGAGATAGCCTAGATTGAGGGCAAAACATTAGCTTGGTAGGCATATGAAATAGAAGAAAATTGATTGTAGAAGAGGGGAAGGAGGAGTTGAGAAGATTGGCTTAGAGGATAAAAGTCTTAGGCTTAGGACTTAGTCTGATTGACTAGTTCATTATTATTTTATGATTTTAGAATTTATGTTAGTAATTTGCTTGTCAGTCTCCACTGATTCTTATGATTTCTCTCTCTAAAAGCAAATCCCTCGTATTTCAGCCTGCGTGAATTGCGTCCGATGGAATGGCGAAGGGCGTCTTCTAGCTTCGGGTGGAGATGACAAATTAATCATGATTTGGAAACAAACGGCGAGCCAATCTTTCCAATCCGGTGGTTGTGGCATCTTCAGTGGAAGCGGAGGTCCAGAGACATGGAGATGTCAAGTGACACTCCGAGCACATGACGGCGATGTTTTAGATCTTGCATGGTCACCAGATGATCGTTGGTTGGCTTCTTGCTCAATTGATAACAGCATCATCGTCTGGGATGCATTCAAACTTCCAGGTTATTTTTATTTTTACATATAGAAACTAACCTAGGGAAATTCTCTACACATTGAATTAACCTTCGGACAGGAATATAGATTCAAATGACCTTGTATTAGGAAGATCTTAAGCAACAAATGAGGTTAGGTTAGGTTTAGGTAGTTGCCGCCCTTCATTGGGAGACTCACAGGCCAGTAATGACCCATTGTGATACCACTTGGGCTTGGGTGAAATTAGCTCCCACTTTCCTACCCCAGGAGGAGAATTCTGGCAAAATTGGAATAAATTGCAGCAAGTCGGACTCGAACCCGAGCTATTTTCATACTCTAGATTCGCATTGCATGGCCTCCTCAACAATTGATAAAGAAGTGTCGAAATATAATTGGCATATTGACTTTCTGGTCAAAGAATATTTTTACTTTCCCGCACTAAACTCTATAGTTGTAGGATGGTCTAAGAAGGTATTAAAATTTGAAGCGAATCGGTTCGCATGGAGTAAAATAGCCCCCTTTATTTATCGCGCGCTACGATTTTCTTAGCATTTGCTGGGCCAAATTAGATTATAATAATTAAGACTTTTGCCTTCAGGCCTGAACAAATCCGTTGAGTCGGAGTGGATTTATTCTAAAAAAATAAGAGTATTAAGATAATAAGCATACGTCATCAGAGAGAGAAACTTTTAAATTTTATTTAATCTATTTGACCTTTTGTTTTTAATTCAATTAATAAAAAGACAACCTAACTTAAAAATCAGCATGACTTAAAGAGTGGCCATCTTATATTCCCAGAGGATATGGCTAGCGATAGCTAAAGCAGGAATTGTTGCAACTTTGATGCTTATTTTTTTATTTTTATTATGTTTAGTTGCTTTATTTTATTTATATATGTATTTTGGTCTTTCAACAAATTTAAAATTTATTCCATATTATTCTTATATATGGAGAAAAGGGAAAGGAAAAATCAAGGCTCGTAGTTATTTTTTTTTTTTTTTTGAGTAGCCAGGGCTCCATAAAGAAAATTAATTAAATTAAAAATTAACCCAGCAAAACTAGCAAGTTTCTTTTTTATCCTCCATAAAAGAACCTTTTCCTAATTTCTTTTCTCGTTCTTCCGTTGTAGATATTAACTCTTCTATTTATTATTTTATTTTTTGAGTAGAGCGAGTGGCGGTGCTCAAAGGTCACACTGGGATGGTCAAAGGAGTCACATGGGATCCTGTTGGCAAATATTTAGCCTCCCAAGCTGATGATAAAAGTCTTAGAGTTTGGAGGACGTTCGATTGGCGACTTGAAGCGACCGTCACTGAACCCTTCGCTGAGGTGGGATATTTTTTTTATTCAAAAAAAAAAAAAAAAAAAGGAAATTAAATTAAAATATTGTAATTTTTTTTTAGTGTAGTGGTACGACTCATGTACTTCGTCTCAGTTGGTCACCAGATGGTCAATATCTTGTTTCTGCACACGCCATGAATGGCGGTGGACCAACCGCGAGGATCGTCGAGAGGGACGGTTGGCGTCAGGATAAAGATTTCGTTGGCCATCGAAAAGCCGTCACTTGCGTTGTAAGTCGAATAATCCCTTTTTAGTAAATCATCAGAGAAAGTATGCCAGTCTTAGCTTGAGTAACTCATGGTCTCCATTCACCTGAATAGGAGATTTGTATTAATTTAAAATATTATTATTTTTTTTTTTTTGTAATTAATTATTTTTGCTCCTAAAGAAAAAAATAGTTTAATAAGGAAGGAAAAAACGTCCCGCTAAGGTGGGCTGAAACCCTCCTCTGTGTGAAAAGTTTGGAGACCCTTTCTTTAAATCGATGCCTCCCTATCTAGAACATTCTTTATCTAAAATGCAAAGTCTAAAAATACTTGTAAAGACAAAGTTCAATGCTTTTGTTAATCGGGCATTCGGTGACCTTTTTTTTATTGAATGTTATTGTTAAAATTATTAAAGGAGGAGAGGGACACTATTTCCACCGCCACTGGTAAAATAATTAACAATATTATAATCTGAAAATAGACTACAGACGGGCTAAAGAGTGTTGAAGACGTAGCAATCATTGGCTGTTAGCAGTTTGACATGTAAAGGGGATCTACTGGTTTCATAGACTCCATGGGATTTTATATTTATTATTAAATATAAATAAACCTTTTTTTTTTTAAATTACATTATTAAATAACAAGAAAGAATTGCATTGGAAGGGAAGAGTTATGCAGCTCCGTTGGGAGACGTATGTACAACTAAAACTCTTTTCTAATCACTTTAATAATTCCTAAATTATTTTTCTTTAAAGCGATTCAACACGAATATTTTACAAAAGACACTATCATCATCATCAAAAACACAACGTTATTGTTGTTGTGCCATTGGATCCCGAGATCGCGGTCTTTCTGTTTGGTTGACGTCTCTCAAACGACCCCTCGTAGTTATTGGGTGAGCTTTTTTTTTTTTACTTTTTTTTGTTTAAAAAAAATATAAAATTTTTTTATTTTTTTTTTTTTTCTACAGGAATTTATTCACAGGAACTGTGCTGGATATTGCCTGGAGTCGCAGTGGCTTGCAATTGATTGCTTGTAGCACGGATGGGACGGTGGCTTATGTCTCTTTCAACGAAAACGAACTTGGAAAGCCTTTGTCACCGGAAGAGAAAGTAAGTTATTGAAGAAAAAATAATTTTGAAAGCAGGTGATAAATAAATTGTTCATAAGACCCCCCCCCCTCTCTCCATTACGTTCGCATACTTTTTCCACTTCTTTCTTTCTTTACAATAACGTATTTCAAAAATTTCGAATTTAAATGCTTTAAAGATTTGTTTGCATGTCAATAGATACACTGGCGTCACTAAAAAAACATGCATATATAAATTCTGAATTTAACTAGAAGATGTGTAGATTATGGAAGTGTAGAGAAAAACCAGCTCTTCCTATGTCCGTTATTGCGCAAATATTTTGACGCACATGGCGGGCATCTATTGTAAATTAATGCAGTCAGGATAACAGATGGGCTTTGTCCAAAGTTTAAAATGTGTTGCATTCGGAAGAAGTACGCACAATAGAGGTGTCATGTCATGCTTGGCGTTTTTAGTCGAAATGATAAATAAATCCTTTATTGTAAGATGGAACGATTAAACTGCTGGTTTTTCTCCATACTTCCTTCCATAACATATAAATATAAAAACACTAAGAATACACATAATTTAGAATTTTTTTCAAAAGTGGCTTAAGAAATCCAAAAGTTTGGATATCCCTGGTAAAATATACTTGTAGATTTTATTATAAGATGGAGAAAATAATATAATTGATATTTATACTAAATGAAACGATGAAAGGTAAATTATACCATTCTATTATTATAATCAGAATTTATTAAGAAATCAAATATTAATCTATTTTTGAAAATGAATTAAAAATATTTTTTTTTTTTTTTTTAAAGCTTGGTCTCCATGAGAGATTATATGGGAAATCAGTTGGCTCCAATTTACAAAGCCATGTAATTGAAGATTGTGATTTATTATCTGGTGGCGCAGCTGAGAAAAAAGAAGAGGCCCTACAAAAAAAAACTTCACTAACACCACTTAAGGTAAATTATTAATTATGAATTCACTATTGAGAAAGACATTAGTCAACACAATTCTCTTTATAATGAAGATTCATTTCGAGGGTCCCATAAACATGCTGAAAAGGTATTTGGTTTTTTTGAATGGATGACCAATCAGGTTGGAATAAAGGCAAGAAGAAAAAGAAACCTGGTTATAGCCTTTATTATTAACTCGACGTTTCGGTGCCATCTCCCTGAAGTTCGCCGAGAAAAATCCTATAAGGCGTTACTCAAGCTGATCCCAAAAAGTTGACGTCCCCATCCCCGATAAATCTGATTGGTTGTTTGAATGCAACGTTGCCATATCTTTTCAATATGTTTTAATTAATATATTTTTGAAAATAATATTTAAATTTTATTTTTAATTTGATCTAAATTTAAATAAAATTTTTGACCCATATACATAATTACAAATGATATATACGAAAGAGATAATATTTATATTTTAAAATTTAATCCAATTCATTAATATTTATTAATGCAAGTTGTTTGTTTGTCTATTCATATTTTTTTTTTTAATAAATAGCCAGCCAGCACTTTATATTAATATAGATAATTTTAATAAAATATTTTATTTCATTTCATTAATATTAATATAAATAAAACATTGAATAATAGGGGTTTGAAAAAGAAAATGGTTTTCAAAACGTCCCAAGAAGACAATACGAGATGTTGTTTTCACTGGGTCGAGGGACGTTTAAACCTCCGACCTTTTCGGTCTCCTCTTCACCAATTCGTCCAATAAATAAACAAATTGAAACCAGAAGAGACGGAAAATGGATGGTTTCTGTCTCTCTGGGTTCAAGTCCGGGAGGCAGCAAACATGCCCAATCAAAACAATCATCTCGCACTTTCTAAAAAATTTTATTTGATTTCATTAATATTCATAGAAATAAAATTTTCTTTATTTAGTATATAAAAAATAATTAGATATTTTATCTTTAATGATTTTTTTATTTAAAATGGATCGCCATTTTTTATCTATTTTGAAATAGATCTTGCAACTTTGCATTTGTAGAGTGGGAGAGCATCTATAGAATAATTATTAGAGCTACCTTTTCAACATGTTTACTTTTTTTTTATTTGGACTGTATAGGCCACCTCCCCGTTTATTTATCCGAGATCCTGTGAAAATTTATTTATATCATTTGGATACCAATTGATATAAATGAATATGCCTGGATCATTTGCATCGTAATTATATATATTATACATAGTTTAATGTCTAAATGGCCTCGGAAGCCGAAAAGACAAAAAAAAAGGTTTTTACACAAAAAAAGTCCATTATTTTCTGACGAAATAAAATTAAATTTTTTTTCCTGCTTAAGTTGGATTATTATAATGATAGAAATTATATTTTATTTCTGCCCAATTCTTTTTGAATTTCTTTGATTTTTTTTATTTTTTTTGAAAGAATGAAACAACAAAATCATCAACACTCAACTCAGTTGAAATGAATCAAGGGACGTTTAAACCTCCGACTTCTTCAGTCTCTTCTTCACCAAATCGTCCAATAAATAAACAAATTGAAACCAGAAGACCCGATGGTAAACGACGAATTACGCCAATGTATTTCCCTCCAACGCCAGACGGCAGGTTCACTATCTACCTATTTACTTATTTATTTATTTAATTATTTATTATATATAAAATCAAAATCATTTTTTTTTTAGTAATGAACCAACTCCATTCAATTCTTCAAATCCACTCATCTTCGAGAGGAGATTTGAAGAAGACGCAAAGAAAAATGAAAAGTAAAAGAAAAAAAATTTGAAATTCATCATCATTCATCATTTTATTGTTTAATTGTTTAATTTTTTTTTTTTAGTAAAATTGTATCTAATAATATACAAGCAACAACGCCTCTTCAGTCGAGCGCTCTTTTAAATTCCAATGCAACAAATAATAATTTAAAACGCAAATTAGAACCGTCATCTTCAGTTGTTTGTAAAAATACAATGGCATTTAAGAAGCCAAATTTACAAATTCCATTAGCGGCGAGTTCATCGACAGCATCAAAAATTCTCTGTACAACGGGATCAACGTTAGCCCCCGCCTCAACGTTAGCGACGACAATGGAAACGCAACGATTGGCGAATATGCGCTGTCGAGCAATTACAGTCAGTATTTAATTGTTGAAAAAAATTTTATTTTATACGTTAAAAAATTAAAAATTTATTAGCAAAGACAATTGAATGTTGAAAGGGACCAAATCCATTTTGTGATGGTTTTATATCCGCTTCGGGAAAAAAAGGAGAAAGTGGAGCACCGAGAGACAAAAATTCGAGTGGTAAAAATCATTAAAATCATTCCTGAGATTCTCTTATTAGGTCAAATTTTTAAAGTTATTAATATATTTTAAATCAAAATAACGCAATCAAGTGGAGTGTTTCGCTCAAAGTAGTTAATCTTTTACATATAGAAGAAAGTATCTCTGACAGACTTTCTAACATAAATCTCTAATTTCTACAAAAAATGTTATTGTCTCATCGTACCCCTATGTCTCAAAATGCCCCAGCTTTCTTTATATTTCTGAAGATTGAGCATTCAAGAGGACAATGTCTTGGACTTGTTTCCCTTCCTAAATTCAATCATTATATTATTGGGTTGTTCGGAAAGTCATTTCGTTTTTTTTGGGGAACATGAAAGACAGTTTTCGTATAATGAATAAA
>JAAAKE020148492.1:0-12888 GCA_010014785.2 Anisolabis maritima | reverse complement strand
CCGCTTCCCCTCCTGGGCAGATCCCCTAAGCAAGTATTTTGTTGCTCTGCTCACCATCAAATAAAACATGTTTGATTTGTTTATGATATACAATCGTTAATTGACGAATTAGAGAGAAGCGCGTGACCCAGGAAAGCGTAGCATACGCTCGTGATTCAATATCCGTGTCAATGCATGCAGCTTTATATTAAAATAAATTGATAAAATTAAATATGTTGTAGGGAGTTAAATATAATACAATGACATTCATCAAGTGAAGAGAGTTCATTGACATGAAGTGAGCGGAGAGAAAGAAATACTTTATAATAAATGGTTAATTAATTTCAGTATGAGTATACAATGTAAATATAGAATATCTAATCAATAAAAATTAAATTCTATCTTATAATCTACATAGCCTATAGTTCTCTTGTCTATAAATTGATTAATTATAATTTTTTTATCCGTGGATTAATACCTTCATTGAGAAGCTCACTTCTTGCGAGTGTATGGATTGAGAACTCGATTTACCCGAGTTTAGACTGGCATATCTTCTTTGGTCCCTTATTTTCAAATCTCCCCTATCATTAAACGCAACTTGATTTTCGATGCCGATCAACACGAAAACAAGCCATTTGCCTTGACAAAGATCTCTCGGTAGAACAGAAAAAAATGAAAATTTTATTATTATTATTATTATTATTATTATTATTATTTTTATTAAAAATTATTATTTATTAAAAACGGCTAAAAATTATTTTATATGAAAATTATAATTCTAAAATGTTCAGAGATTCTTTTTTAAAAAAAAAAAGTAACTTTATCGACATTCTTGTATGTATCTAGAAGAAAATTTTTTTTTACGACCTTATCTTCTCTAGGGGCAGAAACTTACTACTCACATTCATCTGAGTAAAACATAGTTTCCGTACTGTTTCTATTATTTTCAGTTTATGTGTCTATGAGGAGACGAGTGGCTAAGTCGGATTTTGGATCTGGTGTTGCTACACAACTCGGGTCGAGTTCCATTTGTCACTAAAATTACTCAACATTGCCAAGGGAAGAAAGTGGGAGCCCATCCATCCATGTTTGTAGAAAAATCGAGCATTTTTTTTCTAAAAATATCAGATTGCAAGGAAAATCAAAGAGCTTCTGATTTTAAATAACATTAGATGCAAATCCGTATGCAACCCCCGTTGTGTAAGAGTTCCGATCTTATGGGTAATCCTCTACTGGATCTATTATAATTGTTAAATTTATAATATTCAAATATATTTTCTAATTTTGCGGGTATCTAGGGAAATTTTTTCTATTATATTTTGCTTATATATGTATATCTTTTATTATCTTAAATGATATGTTGTCTGGATTTCACAGTGGGCCCTTGTTTGAAAATCACGAACCATTTCAAACAAAACCCCATCAGTCGATAAAAATATTTTTTAACTTTCTTAAAACTTATAAAATTTTTTTGTACAAAGAAGCGATAAACAACAAACAGACACAAGATTGTATATTCGAAAGTGGTAAATTGAATTATAGCTTGAAAGGTCCACCCACTGATTAAATATATTGTTACTGCCCAGCCTCTTCCTAGGATTGTTTTTTTCTCATCCACAAATTATGTGCAAGTTCAAAAAAATATTTTAATAATTAAGTAAATAGAAATAAAAATTTAATAAAATTGTTTTGGAGCTCTTGATATGATATTTTTTCAAATTCTAAATGACTTTTTTTTTAATAGAATATAAAAAAAAATAAGCCTTTGTGAAAAAAAGCAAACAAAAATATTTGTATGATTAGTGAGTTGTTTACAATAAATTTATATTCCTTAAAGATACTATCGAATTGTTTAAATCTAAAAAATATTTCCAGAGTAAAAAAATAAATAACGGCGATGGCCGAGAAGAGACAGACTTGAATTTATCACCATGCGTTTGGCTTATTCTGAAAAATGTATTCTATTCGAGGCGGAGGGTGAATTTCTAAACCATTCAGGATTTTCTCCCCTGGGAAACGGGAAGCCCTTCTTTGCCTCTAAAGGTTAACAGCACGATTAGCAAGCCGGGGATCACAATGATCCAGGTCAAACAAAATGCCTAGAAGAATGAGTTTATATTCGACTAAATTATATTTAGCTCCAGTCAGTAGTCTATTGTTTAAAGGTGTTGATATTGTCTATTATCTAACCATTTGGTTATTTAACATATAAAAATAATTTTTCTTCAATAAAAAATAATTCGGCGTATATTTTTCCTGTTGGTTCGGAATTTTACCTTTCGATTATAATAAATTCGCAAAACATTATTCTACATTGTTTACTATTGAGCTGTAGGACAAAATATCTTGTATTGAAGGTTCCCATAAACAAATTTTAATTTAAAAAGTGATGAAAATTTTTTTCCTAGTTTTCCACCTGAATATATTTTTGTTAGAGTTTACTTATCGCAACTCTTTGTTCTACTTTTTTTTTCCAAATTTTTATTTCTAAAATTTAAGTAATGTTGTTTGACTCGAAATGATAAATGACTTTCACAGCCAACTCTTACTTTTTTTTTTAATATTGTTTATGAGAAAAGTAAATACAGATATATTAATCAATGTGTCATAATATTTTTTAATTTAGCTTATAATAAATAATAATTAATTGACTATAGTCATTTATATCAAATTTGGATTAGATTTTGGCTGATACATAAACTCTCTCTTGCTCAGACACGTACCGGGGTGCGGGGTGAAAGACCCCCACCATCCTTTCTCGCCCCAAGCTATCAGTGTCCCTTGGGCGCTTCGGCCTCGAAAGAATCATATCAATATTAAAACAATTACGTTTTTTAAATATTCATCGATTTTTCTTTTAAAATTAATTTTTGAAGCTTTGCTCCCTCCCTCCTTTGGGGGTTAGGTACGGCCCCTACTCTTACTATGTGATTTTCGGTATATTTCAAATATTATTTTTAATTACTCATAATTATTTTATTAGTTGTTCTATCGGAATACCGACCCATCACACTAAGAGATTTAGGGGAAGGATCAAATTGTCCGGAGGCTATTAGAATGAAATCAATTTAAGAAGCATTTTTTATAAATCCGCATCTTGTGGAGTCGATAGGCATACGAATCTACTTTCAAGACGAAATGGTTGCCTATAGATCAAACTAAGGCAAACAAAAAATAGAAATTATATTTGATTTCCTGTAAATTTTTCCTGGTTGTTTTACTAGTTTATGAATAAATTATAATGCAGTGTTTTCTCTTTGGGATGTTGATGTCCCCAAATGAGTGTTACTAAACACAAACATGGAATATCAAACTAAAGGCGGTAAAAAAAAAAATTAAAATATTGTATAAAAGGAAAATTCAGAGACGGGGGAAAATTTTTCTATTATCTCTTCCAAGAATGTGATGTAATATACAAAAAATGGAGCATAAATTTAAATTCAAAATTGTAATGCCCTAAATATTATATTAAATTTTTTTTTTAATAACAAGGTATCTAGATAAATGCATTTATTTTAAATTTTTACTTTGTTGTTATTTTTTGAAAAAAGTATGAAAAATTCTAATAAATTTTTTATCTTTTAGGATTTTATTTGCCGACTGGTTTATAACGTCAGGCCTAAAAAACAAGGATTTTAAATAATTATAAAAAAAGTATTATTAAATATATGAAAGAGAAAGAATGTGGAGGTCCTTGTGATGGTATATTTTTTATGATTATTTATGAAAAAATTCTTTTTTTTTTTAGGCCTGATGATGGTAATAAAACTAAAAATGTATGAAAAATCAGTCACCAAATAAAATCCTAAAAAATAAAAAATTCATTAGAATTTTTTATCCCTTTTTCATAAAATATCAACAAAAAAGAACAAAGTAAAGTTCCTGAAATAAAATAAAAAAAATTTTTTTTTATTACTATTAATGTAATGAAATTTTTATAAAAAAAACTGATCAAAAATATTAATATTTAGTTTAAATAAAACAATGTTAATAAACTCTACAGTGTTGAATAAATGCATATGTATAACTAAAGGCTGTCTTGATGAAAAATTTAAAACAAAACTTTATTGATTCTAGGGTTTTCATGTGTGTCATCGTGGTAAAAATGTGGGCTCATTTTTGTGCCCAAATGGCACTCTATTTCATCAAAAAGAGCTAGTTTGCAACTGGTGGTATGACGTAGACTGTTCGCAAGCTCCGACCCATTATATATCCTCCAATCAGAGGGTCGAACAAGCCGCTAAAGAAGTTGATCTTCGAAATCGGGCACAACAAATGCAGAAGTGAGTACCTCTTTCATAGAGAGAGTCAAGAGTTATTGTTGTCTTTTTCATTATAAATAAAAACCTCTAAGGGTCTAGTGACTTCATGAGGCTGATAATTATTTTTTAAATTATTTGCTAAAATAGATTTCTTCAACCATAATCACCTTTAACCAAAAAAAATTATTGGAATTTTTTGATATTACAAATTTTTCGCAAAAATACTGCATAATTGTTTTTCTAAACTTTTAATATTTGCAAATTGATCCGCCTTTTAATTAATTAACCCCCCAGTGGCCGAGAGGTTAAAGATATTGGCATTGTTAATATTGATAACCTTCAAAGCCAAGAGGTGTGAGTTCGGATCCCAGGCAGTCCGATGAAAATTTGTTTAAATCAATTAGATACCAATTAGTGTAAATAAATATGCTTGGATTACATGAATCGTAATTAAAATTAATGTGTGTCGTTTCAAGTCTATATGGTCTCAGATGTCGTAAAGATTAAAAAAAAAAATTAATTATAATTAGATAAAATTATTAATACTATTTTTACATTCTCATATCTATAAAAGAAGAGCGTTGTTGCTGTGTTGTAATTAGCAGGTTCAACAAGACTGCCTTTTGCTGAACCTATCATACCTAATTTCTCTTACCTATATATGAAATAGTATGGGGAAAGTAGTATCTCAAAAAAAATCGATATCAACGGAATTACACGTTTTGATGTCTATCGTTTAAAGTCTATATAGCCTCAGATGCCGAAGACTAAAAAAAAAAATTGGTATCCAATTGGATTAAATAAATCAAGATTTAATTGCCATTTTTTTTTTCTTTTTTTGTAATTATAAATGTTTTTCTTGCGATAAATTTGGAATGAAAATGGTGCCACTATTTACCTTTCAGGAACTGATATACTATCATAAAAAAAAGAGATTTCGATATAAAAAGTCTGGTTTGACAGTGTGCCTATACTTTCCCTTGCCTAATCAGTTAAGAAAAAGTGTGAAGTGGTCTTATCACACCAGATTTTTTTTTTATCTTTTTTGATCTTTTAACTTTGCTTGTATTTATTTAAATTTTAATTTTAATTAAAATGTAATTAGTAACGAATCTAATTTAAATTGGAAACAAATCACAGTTCCTAGGAACGTGAAGCGAGACCCCTACTCTGCTCCTTGGGTCCTTGGCTAATAATAATATTACTTATTAATTTAATCTAGTAAATTATTTTTTCAGAACAGGATATGACAAATTATCGCAATTAAATCGCCAATCGTTTTCGGATCGAGGAGGATTTGATGGATCTCCATTCTCTAATCGCTTTTCGAATAATAAAAACCAAGGTAATCAATATAACAAAATATTTTTGGTGATATTTTCTTTAAAAAAAAAAAAAAAACCATGTTGCAAGGAAAACTTTTTTTATAATCAAAAAGTTTTTAGATAGTAGGTAATTATTCATCAGTTATAAAAACTATTTTAAAACAATTTCAACTATTTATTTAAAAAGATAATACAGGCTGAAGCCAGGAACTAACTTATTTTAATTCTAATTAATTTATTGTAACTCTCAAAGCTATATGAAGTGAATAATGCCCTCTTCGTGCTAAGGATGGTGCACTCAGCCAAGCGAAGAAATAAAAATTTCATTATATTTAATAAAATTTATTCCAAATCTGACTTCGAAGTTTCTACAGTAATCATTTGATGATGATTACTAAATAAGTATGTCTCGTCAATTGCAGAGAAATTTTTAAATTAAGATAATATTATTGTGTTTGAAAATGCATAATTAGCTCCCTCAGGAGTTGAAACAGTATCTTCCGCTACGTATTATATTAAACGATGTATTAACTGGATCCGAAGGACGTTGTTTGAAAACTAAACTATTACAAACAAACCTCTAATAGCTTCTATCATTAGGAATATCTAATTTTAATAAAGGTGAAAAAATATTATCGTAATAGATTACGGCGTTTTCATTTATAATTATTGGAATAAATGTTAGTAAATATAAACTAGTTTTTTTCTTATACTGGCAACATGCACCACCCTGGCTGAGTGTTGCCTCTATTCTAGAATTTATAGATATTTACAACAGTTAATAAATTAATTAATTTTACTTTCCCGCACTATTATATATAATAGTTATTAAATCTAGGCAGCTCTCGGCAGACCACTTGTCTTCTTTAAATTATCCAAAAACAATAAAGAAATGATAATAATAAAACACATACACAAACAACCTCAACGCTAGCTAACAGCAAAATCGACCCATTAGACAGAGCGAGCAGGTGCAAATGCTCTAAGAACGGCTCGTTCTTTAGTTTTACAAATACATTAACCGAGCGAGCATTCCAATACATAATTCCGAGAATGGAGAGAACGCTCGGGGTGGGGAACGAAGTAGACGGAAGGTAAAACGAACATTCGTTCGCCTAGTACAGTGAAGGCGAACCTATGACTCGTGGGTCACATACTGATTCAGTCATTATGAATTACCCAAATGTTTTTTTTTTTTTTTTCTTTATTTTCGGCTTTAGGCCAAAGCCCATCCGCCCATGTACCCAAATGTTATCTGTAAAGAATTTTTGAAAAAAACACAACGGAATATTTAGTTTGAAATTTCTGACCTTCTGGTCTTTGGTTCGGTACCCGAATGAAACCGATACTTCGGTATTTTTCGTTAGCTTCTGAACGAAGCCTGAGCTGCGTTGTGTTGTTGTCAGTGTGCCTGTCAAGAGGATTGTTTTCTCAATTATTAAAATAAAAATAATAGTTAAATAGTTCTGTTAATGTCTATTTATTCAATTTCATATATGAGTATTATTTGCATTGTTTCTACCTGAAAACAAGTTTGTATTTTTTATAAATTCTTATTTATTAAATAACCCACGGTTAAGTTCAAAAAAAAAAAAATTAATACAACATTAACCCACTTGGTAAAAAGATTCACCTTCGCTGGCCTAATGTAAACGCCCTTTAAGATAATAAACATATGTCATCATAGAGACAAACTCGTTGAAATTTATTTAATCTATTTGACTATTTTTATTTAATTTTATTTAATGAAAAGTTATTTATTTTTCCGAACAATATAACCTGAAAATAAGATTAATAATCAACATGATAAGGTAGTAGAGCGGCTCCATCTTATATTCTTTGAGAATAAGATTAATGATGCGGGAAAGCAACTTTGTTTCCTATTTTTATTTAACAATGATTTTAAAAATTTATAAAATATAACAGATTTTTTTCTCTTAATTATTTTCAGAATATCCGGGCTTTAATCAAGGTTTTCCAGGAACTGGAGGTACTTCTTATAATCAAGGAACAACAAGAGGATTTCAGGGAAAAGATGGTTTTAGAGGAACATATAATTCTATCCCTTTTAATCAAAAATCACCAGATAGATTTTCAGGAACAACAACACCTAATCCTTATTCATTTTCATCACAAAGTCCCTTAACCACTCCTAGTATATTTTCTCAAAATAGAGGAAATTTAATTACTACTTCGGGTGGGTATTCACCGATAAATCGAAATCAAAATCAATTGTCAACTACATTTTCACCATTTAATATTGGATTTACTCCATCTCCTGGGGGTCATACATCTACTTCAAAATCCGAAAATGGATATCAAGGCTACCCTTCGGGATTTAGAGGCGTATCTCCTTCTGAACAAAATTATAATCCTTCAACCGAAAGTGGATATTCGTCTACTTTAAAACCTTTTGATAAGAATCAAAGATATCCTCAAGGTTTTGGAGGGACATATCCTGGTCTAAGTCAAAATCAAGCTAAATCGTCTATACCAAGTGGATTTCTTGGTTTAAATCAAAAACCTGAATACACCTCTCCAAGTGGAGGAATTCCTGGTTTCAAACAAAATCAAGGGTATCCTTCATTTCCTAGTGGATATTCTTCAACTCCCAGACCATCGGATTTTAATAGAAATCAAGATTATCCTGCTTCGGGAATTTTATCTTCAAGAATTCGCCCTACTTCACCTGGATATTCTTCAACTTCAAGACCTTTTGATTTAAGTCGAAACCAAGGGTACCCTTCAAGTCCAAATATAAAACAAAATCAAGGCTTTCCGTCAATTTCTGGTGGATATTCTTCTACTTCAAGACCTTCTGATTTAAATCGAAACCAGGTTCATTCTCACATAGGAGCTCCATCTCCAGGACTTCGACCTTCTCAACCTAGTGGATTTTCTTCAACTTCAAGACCCTTAGATTTCAATCAAAATCAAGGGTACCCTTCTGGCCCTGGAAGAATTTCATCATCAATTTCTAGTGGATATTCTCCTACTTTTAAACCAGCTGATTTAAATCGAAATCAAGTTTATCCTTCTTCAGGAGGAGGAGCTTTATCTTCAGGTCTTCGGTCTTCTACTCCTAGTGGATATGCGTATTCAAGACCTTTGGATTTAAATCAAAATCAAGGATTCCCTTCAACATCGGGGAAAAAACAAGATTATCCTACATCATCGCGGTATTCATCCACTTCAAGGCCAACAAGTTTAACTCAAAATCAAAGGTATTCATCTACCTCAAGACCAACTGATATAAATAGAAGTCAAGGATATCCTTCTTCAGGAATCTCTTCCGGATTGGGACAAAATCAAGACTATTCTACACCTAAAGGATATCCCTTAAGAAGACCATATGAAGTAAATCAAAATTTAGGATATCCTTCTTCAGGAATTTCATCACCAGGATCTGGATCTTTAATTCCAAATTCTTCACCCTTGAATTTAAATCAAAATCAAGGGTACCCATCAGGCCGTGAAGTAAATTTAGCTCCTGGATTAAAACAAACTCAAGGTTATACTCCAACTCCTAGTGGGTTTACTGGCCCTACTGGATCTAATATTTTTAGACAAGATTATCCTTCTTCCTTCGGAGGATTTTCATCTAGTCCTAACCTAAGTCAAAATAAAGTTGGTACGTCTAATTTTGGAAATAACCAAAATATTCCACAAACTTCAGGTGGACTTTCAAGTACACAAAATCCTAACTTAAAACAAAATCAAGGCTATCCTTTATCAGGAAATTATCCATCAATTTCTAACTTAAAGCAAAATCAAGGTTATCCTGGGCCTGTGACTCAAAATCAAAATCAGATTATATCTACAAAGCCAACAACTCCTATTTCTTTTAATCAAAGACAAGGGAATCAAGGATTTTCCACTACACCAAGTTCTCTAAATAGAATTTCTAGCCAAGGATACCCTAATTCAAACTTGGGCCAAAATTTAAATGCTTGTATTGGTCCAGGATTTAATAATATAGACACATTTAGAAATTCAAGAACTCAATTTCCTCAAGGGAAAAAGACCACTCAATATGGTTATCAATATCCTACCCCTTCCGATGACAATGATGCTGTTGTTGTGGATGCAGCTATTGGACCTCGAGGGTCTCAGGGTAGGCCAGGAGTCAATGCTTTACTCGAAGGACTTAATTCAGTACACAAAGCGGGAGATGCAATAGGTAAAAGTGGAGGTGGCTATCATTACGACAAGCCAAAAATACCATTTAATGAAGGCAAATAATCGGTATTAACATTAAAAACCGAAATATGATTTGATGAATAAACAAAGAATAACGTTTATTCTTTTAGTGTTTGTAATTTTATATCAAAGAAATTGAATTTTTATAATATTCTGATAAATGCATAAAGCTAGTAATAGATTAATGATTAGTTGACTTCTTAAAGAGGCATATTTAAGTACCAACTTTGAAATATTTTTATGGCGACCTTTTTTTCTCAAACAATTATCTTGTTCCTATCCTACTCAAAATTGATCTAACCTTTTTACCGTCCAGCTTCAAATCTTATTCATTTTTAGTTACTTTTTGGCCAATTAATCGATTATCTGAACAAATTATTATTATTATTATTATTTTTCACCAATTAGTCAGCAATAATAGGCACCTGTCATATTAAACAAATGTGGAATGAAAAGAAAGTTCTATTATTTATTTTAAAATTATTTATTATTTATAGATATGAATTTTTGCGACTTGTATTCATCTGAGACAGTGGCTCTTTTTCCCCGAGGATCCTAATTTAGTTTAGATAAACTTTCACGGATACCTACCATCGCTACCTAAAGCCTCCCAATATTATTTTAATTCATTATGGAGCCGAGAGAAAAAGTAATAATAAGTAATTTAATTAATAAAACTTAATAAATTTTTTTTAAAATCTCTGATTTGAATTTTTTAATCTCTTAATTGAAATCAATTCAGCATTTGAGAACCACTGATTTAAAGAATTAATAAATAAGCCTACAGCCTATAAATGAATATTTTAAAATATGTTTTGTCATTTTACAATTTATACAGAAATTCTCAATTTTTTTTTAAACGATATTAAATTTATAAAAAAAAATATAATAAAATACATCTTGTAAAAAAGTTATTTAAAAAAAATTCCGATTTTTCATTTGAATATTAATGTCTGAATTAATAATTATTGTTGGATTGTGAGAATGCAGCCTGGGAGGTTTTTCCTCAAATAAATGAAAATTCCCAAATAAGAGTCGTTTCAATCAAACTTCATCTGCTTTTATTAACGACAAGGCCAAATTACACATGTCTAGATTAGTGAAGTGAATAACAATTATAAGTGAATAATTCTTCAAAAGACTGAAGATCGCTAAATAAAGTTCGGCCGAAGCCTCTTCAATTTTCATTTATTTGGGGAAAAAACCTTCCGGGCTGCAACACTCTTACTCCAACAATAAACAGATTTTCTAGTGTTTAATATTAACGTATTGAGCTTGTAAAAATTTTCAGCTTCCTGTTTTTGAATTTTTTTTTTTTATTTGAAATTATAAAAGAAAAATTAGTATTTTGACTCTGAAATAAATAAGAAAAAACCTCTAAAAGTTAGATAACATCAACGCCAAAGAGCAATCAAAATTCAAGGAGATAAAAAAAATTAAATTCACTTGGAAGGAATAAATTTATATTGTAAGTAATGAAAAATTTTTGGATCTGTTAGGATCTTGAAATAAGAATATTATGTTACGGATCCTGCATCTTCCTTCAAGCACCTTCATCTATTTCAATTTAGTCTATAAGTATCTTAATATTAAAGGAGGAAGGGTTTGTCCAACAAGTGGTGCCCTCCTACAGAAAATAACTTGAATCCGTTCTAACTTTCACTTTAGAAATATCAATAAGCAAAAAGAAATTTATTTAAAAAATAATAATTTTATAAAAATACTACGCACTGCTCTACACACGAAGGGTTGTATGGTATATAAGAAAGTTTGATAATCGTAAAACAAATATTTCTTTCTTGAGATCCAAAAAAAAAGAGAAAGACAATGTCTTGCTACGTGCATGCATATACCGGGTATATATATAGGTGTGTATGTATTTGTAACTCTGTAGACATGATTGCGGCCGAACGGCATTACGGAACAACAACAAAATTTTTAATCAAAGTAATAATCAATGCAGCCAAAGTGAAACTTTTTTAAAATTAAAAAATTTTTAAAAATTAAAAGATATCTTTAACTTTAGTAAAATAATAGAAAAGATCCTCTAATTAAGTCCTCCAAATTAAGAGATTCTAAAAACGAAAAGATGAAAAAATTTCAAACATAGTTGTTCAAATTGCTGATTAGAAAATTTTGTATATGGCATAATTTCATTAACAAAAGTTAATAGATGAGAAAATATTTTAATTTTTTAGCTTTGAACTTCAATTGAAAACCACTTACTATTTACCTAGGAAGTCTTGTGACATTTTTTTTTTAATGAATAATTTAAAAAATTTCAAAAAACTCTAATAGTATGAAATAAAAATGTGAATATTTATAAAATTACTATCTCTCTCTTTCTTTCTCTCACTGTGCGTAGTATCTCCAATTAATTTAATTGAACTCTCAAAATAAAAGTATAAAATTGGTAAGAATGTTGAGAATCTATTTTTAATATTTTTTCCCATCACACTTTCAATTATTTTTTAAATTGAATCTTAAAATCATAATTGTAAATCACAATACAACTTTTAAGATAAGCCGATTGAGACACGAAGTGAATCTTTTAGAAAACATCGTTATTTATTTGCAAATTTCTCTAAAACCTTTTCTGATTCACCAATGAGATATGCTGCATTATCTTAGAAATATTCTTCCTCTTAAAGAGTTTTATTTTTAATCGTTTTTTTCTATAGTTTTCTCTTTAAAAAACAAAGTGATTATTCTATTATGATATAACAACCATGACTAAAATGAATTAGAGAGAATAAAATACCCCCCGGCCTCCACCTCGTGGCCAAGAGGATAAAACTATTGACAATGTCAATATAGATAACCTTAAAAGTCAAGAGATGTGGGTTCGGATCCTAGATAGTCTGATGAAAATTTATTTAAAGCAATTGGATACCAATTGATTTAAATAAATATGCCTGGATAACAAGTATCGTTAAGAATAAATTGGTAATGGTTTAAAAGTCTATATAGCCTCAGATGCCAAGAGACTTAAGATTAAAAAAAAATACTCCACCCCGGGGCCAAGAGATTAAAAGTATTGACAATTATCAAAGGTCGGTAGTTCGCTTCCCATCGTGAACAAAAATTTATTTATATTATATTGGCTACCAATTAATATATGC
>JAAAKE020148481.1:0-12889 GCA_010014785.2 Anisolabis maritima | reverse complement strand
AAGAATATAAGATATAAATATAATGATAAAAATATATATTTCCTAAAATATTATGCCAGTTTTTAAAGTGAATGTGTAAATGAGTTTTATTATTTGTTGGTCGGGATGTTTTAATATATTCTTTATGGCAGGAGGGTCTCGAAATTTGAAACAATTTAATAAATTGGGATATTATAAACTTCCTATAGGCAGTGATAATATGATATAAATTAGAATATGTTTAATTAATATACGAAAGAATATTTTGAATAAAATATTTTCTTTTTTTTTTTTTATTTATTTAATAAATTTTACCTTGAGAAAAAAAGCTCAAATTTCTCAGGTCTGATTTCTGGGTTTAATCCCTTTATTCTGTAAAAGGCACATTATTAATGGCAATAAAAATATTTATTTATTTTTTTTCTTACAGGCCACAGAACTAATAAACAACGATCTCCCTGGAGCGTCTACGTCTACACCTGTGACAATCGTCATTTCAGATGTAGATGATCTTTTGCCAAATTTTAATCAACCTGAATTTAACCTGACCATTTCGGAGGATATCGGCTTGGACACCCCATTGCCTGGTTTGCAGATGACCGTCTCAGATGGTGATATTGGGGATAATTCTGCTTTTCGACTTGGTTTACGAGATGTGAGAAATTCCAGAGGAGCTTTCTCAGTGCATCCCAAATATGCAAGAGGAAGAGTTCCAGTTGTAATCAAAGTTATTGACTCCTCGGTTCTCGATTACGATGTTGGTGATGAATCGCTCAGGGAGATTGAATTTGATGTGATCGTCTATAATAATAATACTAAGGTAAAGCAAATTTAATTCCATTTGACTTTCACGTGCTACCATATTAATAGAAGACATTTACCATATGTCCTTTTGTCCAACATCTTTTGAATCGGTTAAAATTTGGGAAATCTTTATAATGATGCTAAGGAATATGAGACGTGAGGGGCAAATTTAATTTCTAGAAAGACAGGAATGCAGCCAGTAAATAAAAATATATTTAATTTTCTTTAAAGCCTACGTTTCGGTCTACATACCTCTCTTTCTCAATCAAAAATACTTGAGTACTTTTTATATTCAAAAATTGTATTGCAAAAATATAATTAAAATCATTAATATGTTTGTAAGTCTTATAGAATTAAAAATTTTGAAAAATATTTATATAATTTATAAAATTTTGAAAAATATTTATATATAAATTTAAATATCCGTATCACCTATAACTTTTAAAATGGATTCGTCTGAAACTTCTCAAAATTGAGAGAATTTTATAAAATTTAGTAAAAAAAAGTTGTCAAATTTTATATAATTTTATAAACGAAAATGTGGACTAATTGAGAGAGTTTTCATATTTTAAAATAAGGGAGCGAGCTAAAATTTCAATACTTAATAGATATACTTTGGTAAAAGTAGCATATTTATGGGTTGTTTATCTTATAAACAATTGCTGTGTGCTTCTCTCGCTGAATCACACAAATGTTTTGTTTCAGAATACCAAAACATGATTTTTGAAACTCCTATCCCTTATCTACAAAATCTTATTATTCAATTAAAATTTAACTTGAAGGAAATCTTTATAACGAACCTGGCTGTCAAATTTAATTTTTAGAAGGCAGACCAGTCTGAATATCCTTTATGTCAAAAACTTATGGCCGGATTTTAATAAAAATCTGTAGTTTTACAGGATTTTTAAAATCTGAAAGAGAGATTTTTTAAATTTACCTAAAATTAGGAAGTACTTTAAATGAACTCGTAACTTGAAATTTCTCTTTTCCTTTGTAAAAACTATTAGTTTTTTTCTTTGAATTTTAAAGAAAAAGGGAGAAAAAAAATACAGAGAAATGTAAATTTGGATTGTGACTTTTTGGAGAGAGAGAGAAATTTAAATAAATATCATTAAAAGATAATTTTTTACTGAATTCAATTCGCTTCTCGCCAGAGTAATTGTTGCAAATTTATAATTTTATTGTTAAAAAACTTTTACAACAAATTCAACCGATTTAATTTTTTTCTTTAGTAAATACATTACAAACGTATTTCATTAATTTTATTTTAATCACGAGTTCCGAAAGCATATGGCATTATTTATTTATTAAACAAAACAATTATGATATCTATTAATGAAAAAAAGTTCAATCAATCACAAATGACTGACTTGGTTTCTTATCAATATTAAAAGGATATTTGATTTTTTTTTTTGTTGAATATGAAAAAATCATTTTTCTCTCTGTTTATTTTTTTATCTTTCTTCTGAACTTTGCCGCCTCCTTCTCTTTTTTCTCTAATAATTTGAGATTTTGTATTTTCTGACTCTATTTAAATAAATTTTTATTTTTTAACGTCAAATATTGAGTAAAAATAAAAATAAAATAATATGCAGTAAAAACTCAATAGTCCTGTCCCTTTGTAGAGGTCTTGCTTCATGTACCAAAGGTCAGTGGTTCGCTTCCCGTCCTAAAATTTATTTAAATTATATTAGCTACTAATTAATTTAAATAAATAAGGAAGAGGTCTAAATGGCCTCAGATACCAAAAAAAAAACTTTAAAAAAATAAAAAAACATTAAAATATTAATATATTATTATATAGCTAATACCAAAACTGGCAAGAAAAAATAGATTAAATTTTAAATTTTATGCTAAGAATTGGCATCCTCGAAATTATCAGATTTTAAGAAAAATTTTACAACTTGCGTGCCTGCACATAGCGAATGTTTTTTAATTGGCGGTCTTTGGCAAGTTGAGTATATTCGATTGAAGATTTCATAAAATTTCGTATTTAAGCTTCAAATATAATTATCTAAATTTTATTTGTTTTTCTGGTGCCAAAAAAAATAATAAATAAATAAATAAAAAAATAAACAATACTAAATTGAATAAAAAAATTTTGATAAAATTTCATAAATTAGAAGAATGGGCAAAATAAAGGTTTGTGGCGTCATTAATCCCTCCACTCTTCCCTGTAAAAAAAAATTTCTTTATTTCAACTAATTCAACTTTAAACGACTTTATTTGAGGAGTTCGGAGACTTCCCCCAATCAAATCTTGATTTAATTAAAATAACTAAATTTTAATCATTATTAACTAAATAGTGGTTGATGCCCAACCCTGGATAGGACTAGAGGATTAAATTTAAAGAAGAATAGGAATGTTGTAAAAAATCATAAAATTATAAGTGAGATATAGCTCTGGGCAGATCAATTTGTGTAAGGGTTCGGAGAAAAAGAAAACCAGCCACTTTTCTCAGGCCACTCTCTATTCAGCTTTATTCAGCAAATATTTAGGCCAACATTACGTTGGCCATTCTCAGTGCTACAATGTAATAATTTTAGTGAACCTGCGTCCGTTAGGTACATAAAATATTCTTGGAGAGGTGAGGGACATCTACACAATGAAACAATTCGATAGCAAGTAATCGAATTATAAAATTATTTTACTTACCGGTATTTTGTGTCATGGTCTCTTCTTCTGAACAATAAATCATCATACAGATGTTGAATATTTTTTGCATAAATATTATATTATATAAATAATTAAATAATATTTTATTTAGCTGCATCTCTATCACAAACTCTTCAGCATCACTTTCTAAATCCAGTCACTTCTTCTGAAAACGAAATGAGAATTAAATTAAGAGAAATATCTTTTAGAGTTAATAGTAAAATGCTACATAATCCTTGATTACACTCATTTTGTAACTCCTTTTTGATTTAATTTTTCAGGATGGAAGAGAACAAGAGGTGGGAAGTTCTCGTGTTCGTATCTCTCTTTCAGATGCTAACGATAATGCGCCTGTGTTCGAAACAAGTCTTTATCGATTGAGAGTACGAGAAGATGCGACACCAGGAACATTAATTTCTCCTCTCTCAGCTTCCGATCGCGATAGTGGAGATTTCGGACGTCTATCTTATAGTTTGAAAGGTTTTGGAGCTGAACGTTTCAGGACTGATCCCATCAATGGGGGCATTTATGTCTCCAATTATTCAAGAGGTAAATTTCTCTCAAATTTATTCTAAAAATACGGTTATTGTTCCCTTTCAGTTTTAGATCCATAGAATGGTTTAAAAAAGTATACGCCAGACTTCTTTAATGAATACTGTACTATAAAAACTAGAAAAAATATAATTGATTTGAAAAAAAGGTCTAAAGAGTCTAACGAAATAGCCTCCAAGGTAACGAAATAATACTGCAGTATTTTGCGTGCAATTGGCGCTCGGGTTGCTTAGGAACAATTAGTAACTCTCTACTAAAACGCGATATGCAAAATCTTATTTGATCTATCTTTGCGTTATCTTAAACAATATTTGGAATAATCCATCCATAAATAAGCATAGGCCCAAAGATTTTGCACTGATTCTAACTCAATAGCCTACCCGCCCCCGTTTTTCTTTTTTACTGATAATAATGATTGAAAGAAGAAATTTCCCTCTATTCCTTGTTTATGTATATCTTAAAAGATAAAAGATGGCCGCCTGATTTTATGAGGACCATAGATGGTTTCCTGATTATCGACTTCATTTTTAACAGGAAAAATGTTATATATAGGAAAAGTGATTGTATTTTAATTATTTAAATCAAGATTAACCAAAGAGAATACTTTATTTTTTATTTTTAGGTTTAGATTATGAGACACAACAGAGTTATACACTAACATTTGAAGCAAGAGATGGTGGGGGAAGAGTATCAGCAGTGAGTTTAGTTATTGAACTTGAAGATGTCAACGATAATAAACCACGGTTCGATCAATCTGATTATAGCCGAATTGTAAGAGAAGGTGCAGCCAGCTTTGAACCTCAACTCTTTGTTAAGGTAAAAAAAATGTATGCAGGCATAGCGTTATATTCATGCTTCAATGTCCGAAACTCATTAGTAGTACTTCTGTACTAGTGAGACTTAATAACTGCGAATTCGTGGTCTGTGCGAAACAATGAATCGAAAACGCCATTTATGAACTTTTTTTATTACCTCAGATTTCCCAGAAACTATTAGCCACACTAACTAAAATAGACATTTATAACTTTTTCAGATCTGAATAGAAACTTTTTAATAAATTTACCTAAAATTGTAGTGAATCCCTAATCGATTTTAAGAACTTTTTAATTTGTTTTAAATTTAAAGAATAAAATTATGAAAATATTCAAAAAATAAGGGGAAGAGGAACAAAAATTTTATACTCTACTTTTCTGAAATAAAAATAATTTTTTACTTTATTCTTTGAGATTTCATTTCCTATTATAATTTATTATTAAAAATCAATAATTACTCGACGCAAGTCAAGAGTTAAAAAGGAAATGACCCAATTTTTTTGATATTACTTTTTCTTAAATATTATTTTGTTCTTTTTAGGCCCGTGATATAGATGGTCCTCAACAAGGTGGAGGAGTGATCCGTTATCAATTAACAGCAGGTGAAGGAGGCGATGGTCCAGGCGTAGCTGCCCGAGTCTTTGCTGTTAATCCTGATACCGGAGAAGTTACAATCCGATCACGAGTTAGTGCATCCGATTCGCAACATGGCCACTATCATTTCTCTGTACGAGCCACCGATTTAGGTAATTCATTTCAACTATAACTCAAAGGGACTCACTCCATTAATGAATACCTCTTATTTACTTAATGAAGAACCCCCCTGGCCTGGAAGGAAAATCTTTCAGCCTGGGGTGTGTTGATGATGTAGAGAATAAATATATAATATTTAGTTTTTTTGTTCTGATAATGTGTGTATTTATGTATAGGTATGTATTTCATCAAATTCAATATAATTATATTTTGTTAGGTAATCCTCCTTTAAGTTCCGAAGCTCGAGTTTTAATCCGAGTTGGGATCCCCGGTAATCAAAGACCCATCTTTCGAGGCACACAACATGGCACAAATAACTATCACGCTGAGATCCCTGAAGATGCAGCGCCAGGAACAGAAATTATAAAAATATCAGCTTCCGATCCGGATGGACAAAATTCTAAATTAATATATCGAATAAATCAAGGAGCCAAAGATAATTTTGTCATCGATAACAAGTAATGTCTTTTGTTTTTTAAACCATTTTATAGTTTTGTTTTTATTTTTATTATTTCATTTACAGAACAGGGATTGTAACTGTTTCTACGGAAGCCCGATTGGATCTTGAGACAAGTGGTCCTAGTTATGATGTTATAGTTCATGCGATAGATTCAGGAGAGCCAATTCGAGAGACAGCTACTGCAACAATTCTAGTCAAAATTCAAGATGTTAATAATAAACCTCCTCATTTTCCAAAATCGCATACTTATGTTAGATATATTTCAGAAAGAGCAGCAATAGGTAAATGCAATTTTATTACCTTAATTTGAAAACATAAGTGCATTATTTTATTTGGAAACAATATAGGCTTTTGAAATAATCTTTTTTTTTTTTTAATCTTTTACGAAATCTGTGACTAGATGGACTTCGTCCTTATTTATTTAAATTGGTAGCCAATATAACAGGAATAAATTTTTGTTGCTCAGAACGGGAAACAAACCTGACCTTTGGTACGATAGACGAGATCTCTCCCTCTGCACAAAGGAATAGGAGTCTTATCCATTTATCCAGTAAAATTATTTCTCCCAAAATTTTTGTTTATTCGAAAAATTTGAATTTTTGTTATAATTTAAGGTTTTGTGAAAAATCTAATGTTCCGGGAACGATTAAGTTTATTTTTGAAGTGGACTAGTTCCCTTAAATCTTTGAAGATCTGCGATATTCATCTGAGGATGATTTCCAGATGATGCATAGAGATCTACAGGTAATTTAAATTTAAATTTTCATTTCTAGGTGAACTCGTTCTTGCTGTAAAAGCCGTCGATCCTGATGGCAATGCATCACTCAATTATTCTTTAATAGAACCAATTAGAGCTGCTGATAAATCTGGAGTGACTTTAGAACCATCTTCCAAATTTGATTATAGAAATTTATTTAAATTGAATTCCTCAAATGGAGAATTAAGAGTTGCTGCTCGATTAAGCCATCGTGAAGCTGCTGTTGTGATTTTAACAATCGAAGCAAGAGATTTGAATGCTCGGGATGGACCACAAACACAAACTGATCGGTGTGAAGTTACTATTTATATTCAGGTAAAATGAAAAATAAGTAATAAGAGAGGAAAAAATTAATTTAATTTAAAAATTGTATTTTTTGACTTATTATCTATTTCTCTCTTGTGATTTATAATTTAATCTAGATTTAATCAAGTAGTCTACAGAATTATTTTGAGTGACCTTAAAATTGTTATGCAAGATTTTGAATTGAGAAGATGGATCCTTTGGAATTCTTATCGAATCTCTTAAATTTCTTATTCTCAATCATTCTATTAATTTTTAAGATAAAGACTCTAAATTTAAATTACAAATAGATTCATATATATTCTGTTTTTTTCAAACAACAAGTTTCTTCGAATATATAATTAATTCCTAAATTCCCAAAGATAGATACTTAAATTAAAAGAATAATTTTTTATTAAAAAATTATACATTTTGGTGTGGTTAGATGCAATTCCCAAAGTCCCAAAAATCCCAAAAAGAAAGAAAAACGTCTCTGAATCTGCTAATATAATAAAAAATTTTATCTTTTAGCCTCATATAAATAAAGCTATTTATTTTAGGCCTATAGTGAACGAAATCCTGTTTTTACAAATACTGGTTGGTCACCAACGGATCCAGTTATTCATCGACGGATCCCCGAAGAGATGATAGTAGGAGAAACTATCCTAACTTTAACAGCCAGAGATCCTGTAACTGGCCGAGATATTACCCATTTTGAAGCACTATCTGACGCTGATGGAATGATAAAAGTCGAAACACTCTCGGGGAATATCATTCTTAATAAACGTCTTGATTATGAAACAATGCCTGTCAAGGTGAATTATAATTTATTTTTAATTTAAATATTAGAAAATAAAATATCATAGGTGAACCATTTTTTTTTCATTTCCATATATTCTATTTAGCTCTTTAATAAATTAAACAAATACCCTAGAGCTATCTTTTTTATAATAGGGGATAAAATAAAAATCCAATTATTACTTTCTCTTATCTATATTGGTTATATATAAGATTCTCCCAAAATTCGCTATGACGATTTTGATTAAATAAGCTGTACATTAATAAATTAGACAGGTTTAAGATGTATTTATATAACATTTTTCGCCTCAAAATATAAGATTATAAGAATTCCCTAGAATAGAAAGGAAAGATGGTTGCCATGGTAATAAAATATAAATATATATTTTTTCTTGCTATGTTTGCCTCATCCCTTGAGCGAGAGGTTAGAGATATTGACTTTGTCAATATTGATAACTTTCAAAAGCAAGAGATGTGGGTTCGAATCCCATTGTATACCAATTGGTGTAAATAAATATGCCTAGATAATATATACTGTAATAAATATAAAAGTCTATATGGTCTAAGATGCCGAAAAGACTAAAAAATTTTCTATTTGATAATAAACAAGATTTAATTGCTAATTACATTTTTTTTTTAATATTTACAAATAGTGACTTTGCGCTAAAAATGGAATGAAAAAATAGATTATACCATTATTTGGGTAGTGATATAATAGAAAGAAGAAAAAAAAACAACAAACACTAAAAATCTGGTGTGACAGCATATCAAATTACTTTTTCTTATCTACTTACCCACATCTGATTTTAAAAATAATTAATAAAAAATTTCATGGATAAAGAATTATAGTTTTATTTCACAATAAAAAAAAATATAAAACAGAATTAATATTTTCTTATATTCCAACTAAATTAGATTATTTTATTTTTAAGAATAAAATTTCACCATTTCTAATTTTTGTTTTTACAGGTTTTGACTTTTCAAGTTCGTGCAGATTCTGAAGACGAGGAACGAAAAACGGAGACAACTGTTACTCTCGATATCCAAGACATCAATGACAACACCCCAATGTTTGAACGCAATGTAATCAAATAAAATTTAATAAATATCATTTTTGAATTATGCTTGTAAAAATATTCATTTTTTTTTTTGTTTTTAGATCTATACAGCAACAATATTAGAATCTGCTTTGCACCCGTATGTTTTGGCGACTGTTCATGCCACAGATCTTGATGCTTCAGGAACAGGAACCGGCTATGGTGATATTCGGTATTCTTTATCCGGAGGTTTAGTTGCTACTCGACCACTTTTTGAAGTAAATGCTACTACAGGAGTAGTGAGCTTGGCACCCAATGCCTCTCTCGATCGAGAAACCCAACCAAAATTATCTGTTCTAGTCATTGCCTCTGATACTCCTCAAGGTCAATACAATATTTTACTATTAAACTATGTTTACTTTCTCTTACCTAGGTTAGGTTAAGTTTTTTTTTTTAGTTTTTTCAATTTATTCAAAATTCATTTTAACGATTTTGATTAAAACTTTATAAATCAATTATTTATTAGATGATATTTGAACTATTACCCCTATCTCCCCCCTAAATTGTTTAGGGCTCACTTTACTCTTGTATGGATTTTAGGTTTTTTGTGATTCTCTCTTAAACTACTCTATCAATATTGATTAAATTGGCTGTACATATAATAAATTATATAATCTTAAAGTTATATTAATCATTTTTCACCTGAAATTAGTGGGGAGCCCCCAATTTTTGGATTTTATGAATCCCATAGAAAAGAAACGAAGACCTTTTGCCATGGTAACAAAATATATCTTAAATATTTTTAATTCCTATGTTTTATAATAAATAAAATAATTGCCAATTTAATTAATTTAATTAAATTCTCTCCAGAGAGGTTAAAGATAGTGACATTGTCAGTCAGGCAGTCCGATGAAAATTCATTTAAATCAATTGAATACCATTTGATATAAATAAAAATGCCTGGATAATACGTATTTTTAATAAATATATTGTTTTTTCATTTAAAAGTATTATGGATTCAGATGCCGAAGAGACTTAAAAAAAAATTTTTTTTTCATAATTTTAATAATTGATTAATACACACAAACAAAAATCTCTAAAAATAAAAGCTAAATAAAATTGACAACTGGACAAGGGAGTCCGGCGCCAAAATCAGGTGTGATAGCATATTTTCCTTACCTTAATTAAGAGATAGTTGTGTGATGTGCGGCCGTCACACGATTTTTCCTTTTTACGAAGAATGCGTTCCGATCCAATAGTAAATAAAAATCCAAATAGGACAAAACATATAAATCCTAAACTTTTTTTAATAATTTCAAAAGCGCGAAAATTTCTATTATGGAACTCGGAATGTCGCCCGTTTCATTTCTATCAGATACTAGCAGATTCATTAGATCTCTGTAATAAACCAACCAACAGACTCGCACCTTAATATCTTAATGATCTTGATAATATATATATCTATACAGTATTAATTTAAATTTATTTCCCAACTTTTATTCTATTTCTAATTTATTCTACAACAAAACTTGTAACTTTACCCTTATATTCTATGCTAATGAGAGAGAGGTTTTGTGGAAATGAATTATTAATTATTAAAATGATATTTCTTCTTTCTTCATTAGGAGGTTCGGAACAACGTCGCACAACAGCCACCGTTTCTATTGAAGTGGAGGATGTAAATGATAATGCCCCTCGATTATCCCGAGAACGCTACACGGCAGTCGTTGCTGAGAACGTTCCCGTTCGCAGTTTGGTCCTTTCAGTTGCGGCAACAGATCCCGATTTGGGATTAGCTGGCCAAGTCCAATATGAATTACTAGATGAAGGGGAAGCCCAAGGTATTTTATATTTCTAAAAATCTTTATATTTTATAAATTGAAAATGATTCTCGAGAGTTTTTTTTTTATCTTAATGCAATAAGAAATAATTTTTGAAAATTCCTATCTTTATATCTGCAGTGTTAATAAAAGGCTTACACAATCGGGAGTTACACTCCTAACTTACTTTCCAATCTTAAGGAATGAGAGAGGGTTCGAATACTTAGCCAGCCCATTTGTTTGAACCCATTGATATAAATAAATATGGCTGGGATATTAATATTTTAATTAATTGTTTAATTCCAATTAAATTTAACAAAAGATTTAAAATTTCCAAAATTAATTGGATACCAATTATTTTAAATAAATATGAAAAGATAATATATAAATAAAAATATTGCTAATGTCAAAAATGTTGAAAGAAAAAATTTACATATCATCATATATTGTGAGTTTATTAGTAAAATAAATAAATCTTTTTTTTTTTTGTATTTTTTTAGGTCTTTTTCAAATAGATTCGATCTCAGGTCAAGTGTCTACCCGAAAGGCTTTAACTGGAAAGGGACGTACAGAGCCCTATCATTTGATAATGCGTGCCTTGGACCAAGGCGCGCCTATTTCTCTCTATTCGGATGCTCAACTCGAGGTACATATTGGGGACGTACAACCAAACGACGGAGTGCCTACATTCACTCGACCGATGAAAAATGAAACTGCCACTATCGCTGAAAACTCGGTTATCGGCTCGCCAGTTTTTCAGGTATTAATCGAAATATAGAGAAAAATAATATAATCAAGAGAAATTAAAAATATTTTTATTTTAAGGTCATTGCCTCTGACCCAGATGATCCAAATACAGCGAATGGAATAGTTCGGTATAGATTCTTGGAAGAAGGTGGCGATCATAGCACATTTAAAATAGGTATTTTGAATACTATTTTATTAATGTTTTTTCATGTTTTTCTTAACGCGTGTTGAATTTATTATTATTTAAAAACGTTTATGTGGCTAACTAATTTACAAATCATTTTATTTATTTATTTTTTTATTAATATTAAATTCATTTTTTTCATTGTTTAATTAACCTCTGTTGTTATTTGGACAAGAGGACACTTCCACCTTCATCATAATCAATAACAACAATCAAGATAATACTATTATTATTTCATTTTTATTTGGACCGTATAGGCCCACTACCGGGGTTCCCGTTTATTTATCCGTCTTCGTGTGAAGACACACACCTCAAACCCAGCCGACCTCTGACCGTAACCATCTATCGGCACCCCGTGAAGTTACTTTATTTCCTAACTCTAACTCCTCTTCCTATATTCATTTCTAGCTAGCTAACTACTCCTATATCTAATTCCACCCGGTCTCTTTCAACCAACCTAACCTATGCTAGGGAGGATGTCCTCTCAGCACCGGCGTGTAGCCTTACGAAGAGGGAATCCTTCTTTACGTCCCTTCCATAGGACGGGGGGTCACAGCAACTCCCTCTTTTCGTAGAGTTGCTTGAGGGCTCTATTGTGGTGGGATGTTCCAATCCAGGGCATATTTGAGGATTTGTTTACATTAAATATTTTTATTTAAAAATCTCTTCCCTCCTGCCCGGGATGCGAACACAGATCTGTGCAGAACGGCAACACCCTATTACCGATTGCTCCCCAGGGACCTCTATTATTATTATCATCGTTAATAGATGCTGCGAGCGGTTTGATTACAACTCGAAAGGCTTTAGATCGAGAGACCCGTGCCCAATATACCCTTGCAGTTGTGGCACATGATCTCGGAGATCCTCCGCAACAGGCAACTCGACTTCTTAAAATTGATGTCACCGATGTTGACGATCATTCTCCTGCTTTTGTTAGAGCACCGGTATTTGTCTCATTTATATATATTTATTATATTTTTGTTAGAAAGAATAAAAATGTTATTTTTTTTTTTATTTTCAGGGTGAAACTCCGGTTGAGTTTACAATCTCTGAAGAAGTTGATTTGGGCACAGAAGTGGGAACAATTCAAGCATTTGATGTCGATATAGGAGAAAATGCTGAGATTGATTATCTCATCACTTGTAAGTTACTGAATTGCCACTGTTCTTTAAAGCCCCCCCCCCCCCCCCCCCCCCCCCCCCCCCCCCCCCCCCCCCCACCCCTCGTCCATTGCCCGCCTTACTCTTTG
>JAAAKE020148470.1:0-12890 GCA_010014785.2 Anisolabis maritima | reverse complement strand
ATAAAAAAAAATTTATAAAAGAATTCTTAGAATATTTAAAATCGTGTTAAAGCAAAACAATTCGTGTAAAAATAGAAAAATGTTAACTTTTTAACTCGTTTTAAATGAAATTCGTGTAAAAAGAGAATTAAGTGTACTCTAATTATGAAAACCTAAAGATAAAAAAAATTTGTTTCAAACAAAATTTTGCATTCTTGCATTATATATTAAAATTATCTATTAAAACATGTGCTGTGCAATATTATGCATCGCATTGTACTTGACAGTATTCAGAATATTTTTTCGGGAGGTGGAGGGTAGAGGTTTAAGGACAAAATGGACAAAAAATATGACTCAATTTGCAAAAAGTTTTATTGGAGATAAATTTAAAACAAAGTTATAAGAGATATTTTGGCATTAATCGTTGTTTATTTTAGTAATTATAGTAATTATAATACAAAAAGTGTTTTTATTTATTTATTATATAACATATTTAATATATAATTTTATTATTGTTATTACTATCAAAATGTCTTTTAATTTTTATTTTCGATAATTTCTAACAGCATTTAAAATTCTATTTAACACTACATTATGTTTATATTTTTATTTATATATGTATTTTTTTTTTAGATTTTGGAGGAGGGTTTTATCCCTGTCTACGGGCCTGAATCTGAATTTGTTGATTGTTATTGGGACAAGACTTGATATTTAAGTTGTTGATTTTTTACCTTTTTCCTCAGGTAATATTTGTCTTTTCTTTTCTTTTGCCTTTTTATAGTCTTCTATAGCTTTTCTGGATTGCAAATATTCTATTTAATAAAAATAAAATATCAATGAAATTAAAAAGTAAATAAAAAAAAAAAAAAAAGAAATTTTATGCATTTTACCTTGCATAATTTCTATCCATATTGTTCTTCCATTTTTGGGAGTTTCTTCTTCTTCGCAAGTATTATATTCATCTATTGAATTACTAAAAGAAATTGGTGTTGAAAGTGAAAACATTTTCTTTTATGAGTTTGTTTATAAACATAAATATTTTTTTTTGCCCTGTCCTTTGGTGTAGAAGTAGAGGGCTCGTTTCGCTTCCCGTCCTGAGCGACAAAAATTTATTTATATTGTATTGGCCCCAAATAATTTAAATAAAAAGGACGGATACAGAAAAAGATTTAAAAAAAGATAATAAATATTATATTCAATTGATCCGCTCTTATGAAGAAGAGAACAACTTAAGTACAATTTAATATAATATTTAATAATTTTCACTCAAATCAAAGTAAAAAAAGATTTTCAATATAAATGGGCTAAAATTAACATTTTCTCTGAATTCCCTTTGTCATTCTTACCCCCTCCTCAGGCTGAGCTTTTGATTTCAATGCTCATCTCAAATCACAGAGGAAAGGAGAAGATAATTACTTTTTATTCACTTTCTTTGTTTGCATTTAGTGATATTTATTTTTTATTTATTGGGTCGCAAAATGGTCTCTCTCGTGTGTGTGTGATATGTAAATTGTTATTGTTTGTATATATATTATCATTATGCGTTATTTTATGTTGAATAAAGCCTATTCAAAGGTGATTTTTTTAAATTATCACAACAATTTAATCAATATTCATATATAAAATATATATTTGTTTACAAAAAATCGATCAATAATAGATGCTAAGTAAAGCCTATCAACACTGAATCCCGGATGGGGATGGGACCAAGCAACCTCCAGTCATCACTGAGAATAGAATTTTTTCTATTTAGAATAATATAATTGTAAAGTCTAATGCCGCCCATAGAAGCAAAAGGCTATAAAGAAATATTTATTTAATAAGGAACATAGTCCTTTAGATAATAAATAGGAGGTCTTTTAACGTGTTGACTTCTCCTTGGTTCATATTTGTATGACAAAATATAAATTTTATTTAAACCACTATTTACCCCTTGTTTAAAATATTAATTATTATTTAATGAATTTTGAATTATAAAACATTTCGACCACCTCCTCTCTTGAATTTTGGCGGCTAAAAGATGTTGATTTTATTATTTTCTTCATTTCATTTAAATTATTTTAAAAGCAAATTTAATATAATATAATAAATTTTCTAATAACTATTATTAAATTAATTAATTATCTCTTTTTATAAGGAATAAATTAAAATTCATAAAAGATTATTATGAAATATTAAATTTGATTATTTGACGCAAGAAAAAATTTCTTCATATTTTTAAAGAATTTTTATTTAAGTAATATTTTAAAATTAGTAAAATTATTTTTTTAATTATTAAGATTTTTTAAATATGTATATTTTTTTTTAATTTTAATGTTTTTCATGTGTTTTCAGAAAATGGCTCGACTAAACTCTTTGCCTCGTCTCTTTATCTAATCTCTGACTTGTTTTGATTTTCTACTGGTTTCAACATGTTCTCTAATGTCATCTTATTTTTTATTTTTCATCTCTTCACTATCCAATTTTAAGGTCAGTAATCTATTTAATTTATTTTTCACATCCATTGTTTATTATAATTTTAGTTTTTAATAAACTCTAATTATAAAAATATCAGACTTCTAATGCATCAGGCTAATGTAAATTTTTGTTTATCAGTCATCTATTTTACTGAATTTCTCATCTTTTAATCTTTTTACATTTGCTTTTTAATCCCAACTAAAATAATATAAACTTATTAAAGAAATCATTTTATCAGTTCATTCACTATTTTCATCAACTCAGCCAAAATTTTTTTTATCAATTCTCTTTTACTTTTCTTTTATTTTATTACACAAAATTACTTAGAATTCTAAATTATTTAATAAATGAACAACTACTTTGAATATCAAATAATTTAATAAAAGTGTTTAACCGAAATAACATGTGTAAAACATGTCTGGAAGTAAATTTTGTATTAATATCTCTTCATCACTTATATAGTTATTAATTAATGTATTCTGAATTTATGATTATTATTTTTTTTATTTTTAGATTTTCATTATAATTTCCACCTGTGCTACGTCTCACGCAATCTCATCTTTGCAGTCTGGTGAGTTAATCCAAAAGATATATATATATATTAATATATTAATAAAAGTAATCCAAATATTTCTTTATTCAATATCTTTTTTCTTTTTTTTTAATATATATATATATATATATATATTTTAATATCATCATCTAGAAAGTTCTTTAAACATTTCTTTAAATAATATTTTATTCATTTATATACATATTATATAATTTTATAAGAGATTTAGAGTTGAATAAAACATTAAATTTCTTTTTAATTTAGTATTTTTGAAGATTATTTAAATCTAAATACATCTCACTAACAAAAACATGTCTGAAAGTAAATTTTGTATTAATATTTCTCCCTCACATATATAGTTATTTATTAATGTATTCTGAATTTATGATTATTATTTTTTTTATTTTTAGATTTTCATTATAATTTCAACCTATGCTACGTCTCACCCAATCTCATCTTTGCAGTCTGGTGAGTTAATCCAAAAGATATATATTTTAATATCATCATCTAGAAAATTCTCTTGACTTTTCTTTAAATAATGTTTTAATCATTTATATACATATTATTTAATTATAATTTTATAAGTGATTTAGGGAATATCGTGTTGAATAAAGCATTAAATTTCTTTTTAATTTAGTATTTTTGAAGATTATTTAAATCCATCTTACTAACAAAATATTAATGTAATAAATTTAGAGTTTAGTAAGACTATTCCTGTATTTGAGTTCTGATGTAAAGGAAAGGGTGCCAATGTTCCGGATAGATCGAAGATCAGTTGATGGGACCATCATCTTGAATGAATTCATATAAGATAAAAATCATATCGACTTTTATATAATTTATTTGAAGTCCTTTCAGCCTCCTATATTATAAGAGTGAGATCTTACCAATTAAAATAAATTCATTATTTTTGAAACAAAACATTCAAGATTTATTTTATTGGGAAAGATAAGATTTCGAATATTTATCATTTTGAAGGTCTTTAAATAAAATATTATACAGGTTGTTTGTTATTTAATTTTGATAAACAAATTATGATACTACTAATACTATATACTAATTATTATAAATTCTTGTTTTATTTTTTTTTTTTTATAATTTCATAATCAAACATTTTCTGATTTCATAAAATAATTTTTTATTTATTTTGAAAAGCAATTTCTACAAATTTAATTATTTTTGAAAATATTCAAATAGGTAATTAGATAGTTAATAAAAAATTTTGCAAATAACTCATGATTTAGGGCAAAAAGTATCTAAAGTCTCTAATTTTACTTCTTTTTTTGGGCTCTATATTGTTTAATAAATTAATAATAATTAAAAAAATTAAAAAAATGTAAAACGTCACCCTCCAAGCAAATTTTAACTAAAATTCACCATCATATATTAATAATTAAATTTCTATTTATTTATATATTCAGAATTATTTTTTTTCTTTTTATTTTCAGAATTTCATTATAATTTCAACTTGTCATTCATCCAACACAACCTCCTGCTTGCAGTCTGGTGAGTTTATATATATATTAAATGAAAACTTTAGGGTTGAATAAAACATTTAATATCTTTTTAATTGAGCTTTATTGAAATTTATTTAAAGCTAAATACATCTCATTAACAAAATTAATTTAAATAAATAAATATATTTTTTATAATTTCGTTATTTATCATTCAATCATTTTATTGGGGTTTAATAAAATGCATTTATATTTATATATAAAAATAGAGCATTTTCTCAAAAGCTCATTATGTTTAAAAAAAACATATTTTATATTGTTTTTAAAATAAATAATTTTTAACATTTCCAAAATATTTCTTTTATTCATTTACGCCCCCATAAGGGAAAGGATTGGGGGGGGGCAACTCGAGAATGAGTTATCAGTGAAGCCTCTTTGAACAAGTTAAAACAAGGGAAGGGACATCAAGATTTTAGAGGTAGTAGGTCATGACCAAATGCCTCTTAAATTCTTCTAATTTAATTTTGATTAAAAAAATTTATTTTAAATTTAAAATGGGATTTTATCTTTTTTTTTTATAAATTATAAATTGCAAAGGGGCCAAAAAATATTTTTTCACTTATTTCTTGACTGTCTTTTTAAGTTAGCAGCTGTTTTTACAAACATTCTTATTTATTCAGGCTTTAAGAGAAAATAAAATAAAATTTTTCTTTTTAAGTTCTCTTAAAACTCTCAATTAAGTGATTAACTCTTTAATTAATGTAAAATTATGAAAATTCACCTTTGCCGTTAGGCTTTTGGGTTAATGTAAAATTTCAATTAAAAAAAAATGGAATATTAAATTATTCATAAAATTTTGTAAATTAGGATTCTTTAAGATTTCACAGTACTTTAAATAAGTTTTTTTTTTAATAGAAAACCTGTGGAATATATATAATATATAATAAATTTAATATTTAAAAATAATAAGAACAATATATATAGGGTTTACCATAAATAAGAGCGTCAGAACTTTAAAAATGAATTGTTTTTATTAATATTTTTAAATATTAAACTTATTATTTCTTTTAATGTAAACATTTAAAAAAATTTTGATTACAATATGAAGCTCAATAATTATATTATTTGATTATGTAATTTTAAATAGCATAAATATTTAAGTAATTTTCTTAATTTTCCTTAATTACTTAGGAAAGAAATTTAGGGCCAAATAAAACAATTGTATAAAAATTAAATCTTTATTGAATAATAAAAATAATAGAATAAAAAATAGATTTCTTAATTATTAAATTAATTTTAGTTTTCAGGACCTCTGCCTGTCTGTGAAATGTCAACAGCTCGAAATCTAGATATAACATTCTGCAAGTTGTCATATAGAAAACATCAACATAGGTAAGAAAAAAAAAATTAAAATACTCTATATCTCATATGTAAGTATATAAGTTAGAAATAGAATAAAAAACATTTAAAATACTACATATGACATATACTAGTAAATAAACCAGGTAAAAGAGAGCAAAGACATTTAAAATACTATAAATGTCAATATAAAGAAATCTTTTATATACTACCATATGATCTAGTAGGTCCCACCCACCTCCCCCAACCAACCACCCCGGGCGAAAAACTTTCTTTTATAGGCTAGTCTCCCCACTCTGGTGCACCGGTGGTAGGCGGTGGGGGCCGAGGTCAACCGAAGCCCAGGTGAGGCGACGGCGGCGGCCTCCACCTACACCATCTGCCAATTATTCTATTTTTTCCCTCTATTTTTTAATTATATTAAATTATTTTGAATGAAATGAATAAAGAAATTCCCATTTTTTTTTTTCTATTTATGAATTTCTTTCAAAATTATTATTTAATTATTAAATATATTATACTTATCTTTGGAGTTTGCCTAAATAAAAAAAATTCTTCATAGTAAATTCATTTTTAGAAGTGGTCCCGTTCCAAAGACAGGCTATCACGGACTGGATCCTTTATGCTGTTATGGGGAGAGATTATCTCTCACTTTCCTGACCCTAGGAGGAGGCTGGCAAAGTTATGTTGCAACGTCAGATCCATAATCCGAAGCTTGTTCGGTTAGCCACTCGCCTCTTCAATTCTTCATCCTATAAAAAAAATCTTAATAGTTAATTTTTCTTAAAAGTATAAACAACAAAGCAGGGAGAATATGTTATATGAAAATAAATATTTTAATAATTTATGTAAAAAATTTAATAAAATTACTATTAATTGATTGGTGAAATGATTTTTTTATTTTATTTTCCTCCTGTCCTTGTCCTTTATAACTTTTTATTATAAGGTGATTAAAAATAAAATATTTAAATTAATGATTATTTCATAAAGTTCCAATTCAAAAATCTTTCAAAAAAATATATTCGCCTATTGCGAAGAAAAAAATCGAAAATTGACTTTTATTGACTATTAATGATCGTTTTATTTAATTGAAAAAGTATGATCGTTAATATTTGCTTAAGTGAGAAATATAATTTTAAAATAAAAAATCCACTAATTTCTAACATTATTTTCAGAAAATTTTTGATCCGTGACGGTTTTCTTCCAAGTAAGCGATATCAATTTTATTAATAATGTAATAAATAATATTTTTAAGTTACAGAAAAAAATTTATTATTATAATATTTCCATTAATTAAAAATACCAAAATCAATCAGAAATTATAATAATTTAATATTTTTTTGTTTTTTAAGGGATTCAATTGAATTTTTCATTAATAATGAAATAATGAATATTCAAATTTTAAGTCAAATAAATTCGAGTATTTTTTTCATTCATTTCTAGAGAATTCTAAAAATGAAAATCAATTCTAAAAATTGTATAAAGCAGAGCTATCATACTCAATTAAACTTGCCACTTGCTACACAAAAAGGGTATTTCATCGTGGCTATTAAATATGCTACTCTAATTAGAATTAAAAGGAGAAATTTTATCTAACTTTAGTCGTTAAAGGATTTCAAAAAATTGAATTGGCACCAATAAGTAAAATAGAAAACCGTCACAGGTCAAAAATTTTCTGAAAAAGGGAAATAATATTAGAAATTGATGGATTTTTTATTTTAAAATTATATTTCTCACTTAAGCAAAAATTAACGATCATACTTTTCAATTAAATAAATTAAATAGGCGATCATTAATAGAATAGTCAATAAAAATGCAAAATGCAATAAAATGTTGCTTTTCTTTTTTTAAGCTCTTAATTTTGGGATTTATTTTATTATCCTAGGTAGCCGTTCTCTAATTCATCTCTTAATAGAATGTACAGCCAATTTAATCAACAAAAAACACGAAAATGAAGAAGAGTAAACAATTTTGGGGGGATAAGTGTTAATTTCTTTCAAAGATCATTTAATATATAATTGATATATGAATTTTAATCAAAATAGTTTCGACGAATTTTAAGAAAATCTAAAAAAAGTAAAGTACTAGTACCCATTGGCCGATTTTATTCAAAAGCTTCGATAAACAAGCGACGGGGGGTACCTTGCTTAAATATAAAATTTCCTCCTCACACGATTTTTGTTTTTGAGAGATTTTATTCACATACACACACAGATCCTTTGCAAGACCCATTTTTTTTATACCTGAAAATGAGTATTTCGACTTGCGATCGCAAGCAATACTTTCTCACTATATATACAATATTTCATCTAGAGATAAGAGAAAATAGAAAGTGTAAAATATTAAAGCAATCTAAGCAAGATCCACAAATAAGTAAATATTGTATATCCTCCGTCAATCAGGAATTAGTAAAGGAAAAAACATTAGAGCAAAGGCCTGGCTGGCCAAAGCTTATATTTTTTATTATGAATAATATGTTGAATATATATATAAATAAATATTATTTCTTTTGAATATATCATTAATGTATGTATAATTATATTAAGAAGAAATCAAGGATTCAAGATGTCAAATTATTTTTGACATCTTCTTAATAAAATTATATATATATATATATGCAGTGACCCCTCAAAAATAATTTGAAATCTTGAATCCTTGATTTCTTCTTAATATAATTATACATACATTAATCATATATTCAAAAGAAATAATCTTTAAAAAGAAAAAAAATATTAATATAAGAAGGTATTTCATCTTCAGTCAGCAATATATATATACATTTTAGTGAATTTTATAGATTCCTTATTATTAAATAGAAAAAAAATCTTACACATGAATAATAGTATGGATTAATCTAAAATGATTAAAAAGATGAATATATGTATATAAAAGTGTTTCCTTTATATTTTTCTGATGTCCCAACCTAGGTAAGGAATCAGTAAATAAATATATCTAAGGGTAAAATTTTTTTTTAAATTTTATTCTTGCCACTTTGATTAAAAAAAATATCGTAATAATGAGCTTTAACCATAAAGAAACATTAATTTAAAATAGATATATATAGTACATTTATGACCATCTTTGAGTATAATGAGCATTCAATTGTAAGAACTTACTATTAACTATTCTCTAATAATGTATTTCAATAAAACTCATTTATGTGTATATATTTTTAGTTAAGTGAAGATGTAAATCAAACGTCTGAAAATTTTTATAGTGATAAAATATCAAGAAACTATTATTTATTTGCAGCTCCTTTGCCTTCTCCTTTTGCAATACACAAATTTCTTTTCTCAAAAATGGATTAAATTAAAAGAAAAAATCTAGAAAATAAAAGAAGAATGATATTATTGGCACTTACTTTTTTAATTCCTGTATACTTTCTACATTACAGTTGGTTGCAGAAGTTTCTTCTTTTCTCTTCTTTAAAAGGAGAACCTATAATTTATTTTATTTCATCGTCTTGTTTTTCTCTCTAAGAGCTCTAATCTTTCATCTAAAATTAAATAAAAGGTTTATAAATTAATTAAAAGAAAGCTTGGGGAATAATATTTTGCCACTTACCTTGATTTTAATTCCTGTGATGCTCTCGACGATTTCTGTTGGCAGCTTTTTAAAAAGGAAACTTGAGTTGATAATTATTTCATATATAATATATAAAATAATAAAAGTAGTTAGACATGATATATATATATAACGATGGATGGATGGCCGTTTTGTTGTACTCTTTCAGAGCTTCGATCAGAACAGATTATAATCACATCTAAAATAAAAAGAAAATAAATAAATATTAACCACTTAAATAAATATGAAAAATAATTTTTTCTCCAAAAAAATCAAAATTCATCAAGCTTTTATTTTTTTTAAAGAATCAAGTATCAACAAGTTCTTGTTTAAAAAAGATTAAAATTCACTAAAAAAATAAAGAATAGGTGAGATGATAGGTTAACTCAAAGTGAATTTGACAGATATGCCCAAATGGTAAATTTCAAACATCATTTTTTTAAAAGATGTGTCAATTTTAAATAAATTTATACGCTGATGAAAGTATAGAAATTTTATTAAATGAAAAATAAAAAAAGAAAAATCAATCATAATAAAGAATGAAATTAAAAAGTTTTGTTAGAGTGGAAATTGCAAAATTGAATTATGAATTAATATAAATATTAATAATGTAAATATTTAAATATATTTTAAAATGAATTTGATCTGGATAAATTAAAAAAAGAGTATAAAAACAGAACCCAGACAAAGGATAACCTGTTGGATTACGGATTTAGAATATTTCTACTATTTTATTTAATGAATTTATTAAAAATTTTAATTCTGAATAAATTAAATGAATTACTGACCTGAAAATGTAAATAGACGATATTAAAAATAAAAAAAGTGGGTGTCGAGCAAATTGGCAGATTAGAGCTGTCAGAAATGTCAGAGATGAGAAAAAGAGACGTAACATTTTTAGCAATGGAGACAAGTATAGTCGAGTCAATTTTGATAATTATCAAAACTAATATAAATATAATAAAAATAAAAAATAATAAATATAATTAATTTTATGAATTTAAAAAATGTTTTAATACAATTTTCTTAAATTATGAATAAAAAAATAAGAACATTTTTTTTTAATGTTAAGATCCAAGTAAAATTTTCTAAATTTTTTAAATAATTTTTATTTATCCTTTTTCAAAAATGATAAATAAAATTAAAATAAAATAAATATTATATTAAATTAAAATAAATTTGAATATAAATTACATCTAAGAAAATAAAAATATCAAATTACTTTGGCCGCGATATTTGAAAATATATCGTTCTCAGGGATAAGATTAGAAAGAAATAATAATAATAAATGACTAGATAAATAGTTATTAAAATAATTAAGCACTTTAAAAAACAATATGAAAAAATTAGTATTTTTTTATATCGGATTTTGTGAGACGGATCAGAAATAGCATCAATTCCGTTTTTTAAGGATATTCCCGATTTTTACTATTATGACAATGAGTTCTAAAGCAATTGGTGGGACAATAGATTGTTTTTTTTTTTTTTTTTTTTAAAGTAGAAACACTATAGAAAAATAGAACAGAAATACCTGTGAAAAAATAGATAAAAAATTTCGAGAGAAAATCTTGTGATATTTTAAATTTTTTTCTTAAATTATAGCAGCAACTTTTGAGAATTGTGATTTTTCTATCTTAATAAATCGTTAATGACATAGAAGATGAAGCCAAAACCTAAACCGCTTATCGTAGTAAATACTGTTCAGTTAAATATTATTATATATTGCATAATCAATTCATAATCTACACGTACACTAATAAATTTTACAGATCATATATATTTTACTGGAGTAGAGGGGAAAACATCTGAAAACTTTTTCTGCCTTTATTTTTGGGGATGTTCTCCAAGAAGTGGATGCAATTGCATTTTTATAAATTTTTTTTTCCTTTTTTGGGAATGAAGCCAGAAACGCATTAACTCTAGAACGGCCCTGGTCCGACTACAATTCTTTCAGTTAGTCGAAAACAGGATCTCTATGAACTATTTTTTTTTTCAGATTAACTTTTTAAAATTAAGATTCAAAATTCATACCTGAAAAAAAAAGAATTTTTTTACTGTATTCCTTTTCAAAGAGAGGGAAAGAAATAAAAGCTTTGAGTGCGAGAACGAAGTCCCAAACCGTTTTACCTTAATACCTTAATAAAAAAGCTTATTTCTCTGGGATGGTTCACTCACTGCTGAATTTTTCGCAAATTGATCTTTGGAAATAGTACCAACTAGATACCACTTCTACTTTTTGTTATTAATTTTGTTCCAAAGCGAATGCTTAGAAGATACATTAAAGTATTTTCAATAGGGTCATACCTAAGAGGTATGGACCTCTTAAAATGTTCTTTGGTCATAACGGTCAATTTCCATTAATGCAGTAAAAGCCTCTACGATATTATAATAAAACTTTCAAGAGTGAGACATTTCGATTATGTTTTAATAATGCCATCACTATACAAAGATTATTTGTATATTAAATGCACATCAACTCTACAATGTTGACTCATTGCTTTGTCATTCGAGTTCATACTCTCTAAATGGAATGATTGATGATGGCATTATTAAATCAAAGCCGAAACGTCTCAAACTTGAGAGTTTTAATATCGTAGAGGCTAATCGCCAGGCTGCCTGCTCTGCTCCTTCCTCCATTCTTAAATACAATAGCCATTTTACTACTTAGGACAATTTCCTTTATTTATCTCGTTATATTCTAAGAGAGGCAATTTCCACCTTTTTATATCCTCGCACTATGAAAGAAGATGCTAAAAAGGGCGGAGTCCTTTTGTCTTCTCGAACCATTGTGAACTTCTCTTGGAACAAAACTATTTTAGTTCTAATACTCATCCATATTTGGAGAAACAAAAACATCCTTTGGTGCCTTAAACAGAATAACAAAGAATAATGAATTAATTTTAAATTAATTTTTTAATTTTTTTCTCCAAACAAACCCTTTTTGGTTTTCTTCCAATATAGTATACGAGTATATATATATATATATATTTTAATTTAAATTTAAAGTCAATTTCAGCTGCTGAAGCCATTTTGACTTGTAAATATACATATATTTGATTGGAAAAATTAGTACCGATAGCTTCCGGCGGACGTACAGCACACTTGTTTCTCGGAGGCCACCTATCCCAAGCTCAGTATTGCTTGACCTTGCTTATTGACAATGGTCTCGTTTTTCTTCTTTCCGATCAGGCCTATAGGCATGCCATACATTTAAGGACCTTGAATAGAGTGACAGTTTTTTCTTTAAATTTAAAAATAATATATTATTGTTTCTTATATATTAATATAATTAGGTTGAAATTCCCAGCAGCATAACTAATAAAATCAAATTCAATTTTAATAAAACATACAATATATTTATTTTTGGATGATTTTTATGAACAGTTAATAGAGTCAATCAAATAAAACATGTAAGATAAAAATAAAATATATAAATAAATAATTTTTTTTAATAATATACATTTTTTTTATACAAACATTTTGACAAGGCAGTGTGTAATATGTTAATTATCTCTTTTAGAACA